>JAIPMN010003757.1:2853-13947 GCA_020650975.1 Apostichopus californicus | reverse complement strand
CCCCCCCCCCCCCCAATCTGTGCATGTTGAAACACACTTTTGTCAAAAGTAACGGTGTCACAAATGCAATAGAAAGCTGAAAGAAAGATGCGCTGAATCTTTGTAGCTATAATATTGTTTGACATTCCATTTGTGAGAACATTTGATATTAAGCAGCAGTGATGCTATACTAGCCATTTCCAGGGAGTGGACAATTCCACCATGATCACAACATTTCACATAGATGTTGCAGAATGTTAATCAGGTGGATGCAATTTCCAACAGTTACCGATTGGTAGATTATGAAGGAAGGAAGAGGGCAGTAATCATTGGGGGCGCAGTGCAAGAATGTCACCAATTGTCAAAGCTAGATTGATAGGAATGCAAATGTATAGGAGACATTTAGTTTAGAGGGATGGAGTAAATGTATCCTTGCTTTAACATGGATATCGAGTAATTCAGTTTTTAAAATTTAGAAACCCCTTGTAAATCTAGGAAGAGATACCTGCAGCGCAGTCAGTGATCTGTGGTCTCATCAGGGCAACGTTCTTCAAAAAGCTTTAGTTTTCTTTAAATATATCACTTTTCTGGATATTTCATCAAATATGACATGTTTGACTAGTTGGTTATCAATATACTTTTACTACTTTATTGAAAAATATCAGTTTTTCTCTGTAAATATCATGTGAAAATGTAAATATCTCACCATAACGATGTCACTGGCTCTCCTTTTGCCGGGGACATTCATACACAACTTGATAAATCATAAGCATATATTTCATTAACATAAAGTATGTTCAAAGTATCTCTTTCAAGATCCGGCTTTAGGAATCACAAATGATTTTGAGTTAGTTAGCATCATGTGTGATCTCTAGAGTAGGGCAAATATGTCACCAAAAACAGAACTAGTATTGTTCAATACATGTGACTAACGTCTACAGTGGAATTACGACCTTCCTTACCGGTTTAGAACCTCTGGACATACCATCAGCATCCATAGCCTACTGGTTAGTGTGTCGGCGTAAAGAGCGGGAGGCCCGGGTTCGAATCCCGGTGGGGGCTGGAAGTTTTTTCACTGTTCTGGATTTTCCAACTCAATACGTTTTCAAATATGTATCTTTATTATATATGCATATAGAGCTCTTATCATTTAAACTACAAGTGTACATATCTATACATTAATGAGACCATACAACCAAACCCTGGAAGTGATTGTCAGTAAAGTGATAAGTGCTATATATATCAGCTCCATGTAGGCCTTATTTACACTACGACACAACCAATGTGTTGAACATCCCCAGTCTATGTTTTATTTATAATGTAACGCAGATCAGACCCTGCGATTTGAACCCTGAGATAGACTAGGATCAGACCCTGAGCCGGGTGTTCAAATTTGTCACTTTAATCCCCTCCCCTTCTCTCCCCTCCCCTTCCCTTCCCTTCCCTTCCCTCCCCTTCCCTTCCCTCCCCTCCCCTCCCAGGGTTGGTCCAGGACCATACCTTTAGACCCTGATGATTTTTTTCTTTTCCGCAAAAATTTGACGCAATATGAGTATGTATTAGTATCAGGTCTGCACAGCCTTATGGAACTGCGCCTTTTCAATCTAGTAAAGAAACCACAACCTCCTGTTCTGTGATCTTGAGCATGGGGCTCTGTATACTGGGCACAGACACTGTGTAGTATTTAACATGGTGAGGGTGCAGAAACAATTTAAATATCCAACCAAGGGCGTAGGAACCAGGGGGCTGGGGGGGCGCCGGCCCCCCCAGTGAAAAATATGGGGGCGAAGTATCATTCCGCCCCCCCGCTTCGCAAGTCAGAAAACACCTTTTTCATTTCTGAATATATGAATAAAAATTAAAAAAATCTGTCATGATTTTTTCCAATCTTATTCTCAACATGGTGATGACTTGTTTGTGCGATTGTGGATAATCATCAGTAAGGAACTAACTGCCCTTGGTGCTCAGAACATTTTGGCAGAAAAAAATCTCATTTGGAGCACCAAATTGCATCTAAGGCCAGGTGAAAATGCAAAATTATTTACAAAATGGAGTGGGTGCTGAAGTGTGCTATATTGCACCAAATTGCATCTGAGGCCACCTGGAAATGCAAAAAAATTCCAAAGGGAGGGGGACACCTCCTCCCCTTAGACCCCTCCCCCAGGCCGGCCATCAGGCTTCAGCCCTCCCCCCCCACTCAAAAGTACCTTCCTACGCCACTGTATCCAACAGTGAGTGCGGAGTCGGATCTGTAATGTAAATGCCGCCTTCAGTGCATTGGTCATTTCCATGCGTGTGAAAAGTTAGTACAACTACACCATTGCAATATAAACGAGATACTACATTTTCCATTGTAGGGTTGTCCTGGGAGGTTCTCTTCCTCAGACTTGGTCCAAGACAACGAGACAGGTCAAACTAGGTAAGTAAATGTCTCGGTTAGGAAATCACATCCATCACAAACCACAGTTAAAAGTATGAACTAGGGCTAAACCAATCATGATGTCTTCAGTTTTTCACTCAAGGCTCAATTCTTTATATTTCTATTTAATTAATCTAAGTTACAAATTCTGCCAAGCATGTCCCAAATTAACTTCACATTCAAGAAACAAAGTTATACCAGGAGCAACATGAACACTACTTTTTGTCGTTTATTGAGTTATTTTTTTAATTTGAAAAGTATTGTAACTGAACATATCATTTCAACTCTGATAAAGTAAATTATCTGTATAAATTGGTGGGGTACTGAGCTTACTTTGTGAGTAAACTGTGTTTAAACAAGGACAACCTTGCAGTCATACACCAGACACTCAGTGCACTCAATAATCCATAGAGATATTACATTCCTTGTGCAAAACCTCCATACTGTTGCCTTCCAGACACTGGTAAACAGGAAAGCAATGCTTCAATGCTTTTTGAGGGCAAGTTATAAGCATGCACAGTAGACTACTGAAAGCATACACACATATATCCTTAAGGCTTTCAAACAGAACAGTACATATGCCTTCTGTTTCAATATATTTCACTAAACTTTAAAATATATATTTAAGAGCTAGTTTTACATATGAAGAATAAAACTTCCAAAAGATATAAAAAACACAGCTGCTGCTTTCATGCACTGTGGGTCTACCCTTGCAGTATTCATTGTCTTGTGTGGTATATATAAGGCAATCTATGCAAACATATATATGCTTTAAAGTACAATCTTCCTTTTGTCCCAGTAATAAAAAATAAAAAAATGCTGAACAGAATTTGACACCATTTAGTGTACTTAAAATTGACTGCTTAGTCACACATAACAAAGCTGTTTAGTGCTTCAGTGACAATATATTAAAGTCTAGTTCATTTTAAAAAATAGCATAAAGCAGCAACGCTATATTTTTTCAATTAACTTTGTATGTTGGTAGACAATGACACATACTAATGCACTAAACGAGGTAACACTTTGCAATCCAATGGCAGCTAGCTCTGACACAGTGTGCAAGACTAATTAAATTTCATTTCATAAGCCCCATTGCAATTAGCTCAAACTGATATTATAATTTAGTTTGCAACATTGGAAACAGTCTATAAACCAAAATGCCAACTTTTTTGTCATATTTTTGTGTGGTTAATCCAGTGAATTATGGTTTTGATGGACAAACTTTACGTTGACCTCGTGACTGTTAAAGTATCACACACCTTTCATTATTTACTATGCGAGTCACATTCATGGCTCGCAATATTAGTAGCCGTCAGTCCGTGGATGACTTCATGACAGAGAAGAAGAAACTTAATACCGGAAAAAGTATTGCAAGATAAGTGAGTCATGATGGACTATAAAAATGAATCAATAAAAACGTGTTGAAGTAAAATTGATATAGTTAGTAATATTTATTCACTGCCACACCCATGGATTGAACAAATTAAAGTGAAGTATAAAAATAAAGTTGAAGTTAAGTATAATGTTAAGGAATAGCTCTAAGAAAAAGTTGAAGAAGAAGGCTCTTTATCATTGACGTGTTATGAATATATCTATATATTGGTCATGCAGTTTTGTGTTCACTTACCGTGGCTTTTTGGTGGCAGAAACTAACATTATATCTATTAAGGAATAAAATTGTTAATAAGGGTTAACAAAATATTTACGGTTGAATTCTCTCTAGATTAGTAATTTTATAACAATCTGTCCTCTCTGATGGTATTATAATTTTATAATTCAAAACACATTTACATACTTAAAAGCCTATATACTAGCCTAAGGAGGCACTGCAACAATATTGTTAGGATGAAATATCTATTTGAGAGAGTAAGGAATAGTAATACTGGTATAGCAGATCAAAGTGTATGCAAATGGGTCAATACTACACAACAGTAAAGATACCTTATTTATTTGCATAGAGTTTCATAGTTTTAAGAAAAACAAAAAAAATAATGCTATCCCAAATTGTAAACACTAAGTCATGCAGAACTCCAGTCAGCCAAACATTAATGGTGTAGCGTGAATGCTAATCATAACACCTCCCATGAGTTTAGCTGATCCCTAGCCCACCCACGCCCCCCCCCCCCACTCTTCTCCCCTACAAAAATGAGACCCACTTTTCTCACCTCAAAATACTAAAAAACTGAATTATGACAGCCCCAGTGTTACACAAGAGATCCCATATGAAAGTCATCTTAAAACTAAACATCCAGTTCAGACAGTTTCATAAACTGTACTTTCATGTCATGCTTTGAAGCACTTGTACTGACAGTATGAGCAGTATGAATATCATGTTTGTTTGTATCTGACACTAGGTTAGGATCTGTTCATACTGTCAGTACGAGCGCTTTGAAGCATGATTTGCGAGGGCAATAAAGAGAGGTATTAGCACTGAAAATTTGTCCCAACTGGCTGACCTAAACCAGGGAGCTGTTAAAGAGCTCCCTTCCAAAATGACAAAACTTCATCAAAATATAATTTCACAGTGAATCCGACCTTTAACACATGTATGTCACTTGGTAACTGTATGCTTGACTAAGGTAGCATTAAACAACACTAAAATATGTTTGGTTAATACACTTATATGCTCAAGTGGATTAAAAGTATGAGAGAGAAACTCTGTAAAACTACTTAATTGAATTGAATTTGAATTTATTGTCCACAATCGGAAATTCGGCTTACACAGGTCGTAAACAAAAAAAAGCAATAGTATAAGTATCAATAGACTGCAATACACATACAGTAATACAAACATATACAGCAAGTCCTACAAATAAGAAACTTAAGCATGTATGTGTGCAATGAAACAATGTGTACAATTTGACGTAGCTGGCTGCACTTTGCTTACCTCATTCAATGTCTTACCAAATTCATTCAAGTTTAATTAGTTCTGACAATTTTCTTCTCAGTCTTAATGGTGCAGAATTTTAGAGTGCCTCCTGTTATTAATCAGATTGCCCATCAGGTTAAAGGAAACCTTCAGAGCTAATAGATTATTACCTAATGGCTAGGCAAATCAAATCTTCCTCTACAGTGTGATAATACAAGGTAAAGTATTCATGTTTGGTTTGAAAAGTTAGGTTGTTAGGTTGCAATGTTTAGATATGCTGCGAAATAACGCAACTACATAGAACTTCCGTCTAGTGTATTGCATGATTGGAAAAGACAATATGTCGTTGTCAGCTGCAACAAAATTGCACTTTAGTCCGCACTTGCTTCAAATATGAAATGATGTTATGATGTACTTAATAAAATGTGCTAATTTATAAAAACAATACAACAGACTTAACTGCACTGGTTCTTTCCCTTTCAATTTGATTTTGTAACAATTATTTCTTGTAAACTTAAATGATTTAATCGAATTAAATTTCTCTGTGAATGAACAATAACACCAAAAGTGTGAACAGTTTTTGCTTTAAAACAGACTTAAGTGCTGATTCTTTCACTTTTAATTTGATTTTGTAACAATTATTTTGTTTAATCTTTTATTTAATCTCATTAAATTTCTCTGTGAATGAACAATAACACCTACAGTGTGAACAGCTTTTGCTTTAATGACCACTTGACAACTTGTAGTACTAATTAGGACATTCACAAAAAATGTTAATAGCCCTTCCATTTCACAAATGACTGTTTCGATGACATTTTCATGAGACTAATATGAACTTAGGAGTATGTCACAAAAATTAGCAGAGTTTATAACAACTTTTTGAGTTGCCTTTTGATAAGTTTTCAGAAGCTTTGAAAAAAAACTAAAGAAATTCAAAAAAGAGTGATGAAAACTCCCAACAAATTTGAAATTTTCTTTAAAATGTTAAGTTCATTTCTGCTATGAAAAGTGTCCATCTGACAAGATCTTGACCACATCATATCTAACTCATTTATTATTACAAGCCAAAACTTTGTTTGGTGTAAAATTCTAGATGGGTGGGTGGGTCCATTATTGTGATCAATGCATGGGGCTCTCCAGCATTTTAACAGAGGGCACTTCCACATCTGTCCCAATGCACATGACCTGTACTGTATAACAATCACTGAATTAAAAGTACCATGATTGCCAGAAAAGTGCTCACAAGCTGGAAACACACCTGACGATCTTGTACACTGATGTGCTGTGTAATGGACTAGTCCACTTTGCAGTTTCTCCGAACAAACAAAACACAGGCTTAATAAAACACGACCTACAGTATTAAAGAGCTTAACATAGCTTAGTTGGCTCGAAACATTTTTTTTTTACATTTTAATTCTTCTTTAATGATTCTGAATGAAATTTGTACAGTGATTAATTCAATGTACTGTTATGATCTGCATGCAGTCATACATAAACTGCAGTTTGTCAAGTTTCACAGAACTAAAGTATAGGTTAAACTAGAAAATATTGAGATGACAGTATATATCGAACTAATCAAACCAACATGGAGTAAGATTTTCTAATATGATTAATGGCTCATTTGTGAATTTGACACTTATCCATAGAGAGACCATCGAATTTGAAGGTTCCAAGGAACCTCCCAAGTCTGATATGTCTCCATTGAACCAAAACTAGACAAAATTCTAGTCAACATTCGGCCTTTCATATTGCTCTGAAGATGGTGGGACTAATGGTCAGGATTTAAAACACCACATCCAGGAAGGATGCAAACTTTGGTTAGAATTGATCAAGATGAAAAATTTTAATATTGACAAATGCATGTTCTAGTTTTAGTCCAGAGTAAAAATGTGGTGTAATTTGATGTTACTATACAGATGAACTACTACAGTAAGTTCAAGGATCAACTAGAACTGCATTTGCCCACAAATAGGCAGTATTTTAGTGGGTGTGGAGTGCTTGCAGTATCAGGAAGAACTTTTTGGTTGTTTATGGTGTTCTTTTTGATTGGACAACACCAGGGAGTATAGTCATGTAGGTACCTACAAAGTGAGGGCGCTGGTGAGCACCATGACAGGCTCACAATAAGTTGCCTACACAGCTAGTCTCTGAAACTGCAGGCAATTGTACAGAGACTATTTAAAACTTTAAGTTTCAACGTCCAGTCATGTAGGTTTCGTTCACTTGGCCATTAATCCTGGATAACATACTAAGAGACGCCATTCGCTCTGTCTACGAATAATCATGAACTCCTATATCTGACATATAATGGCTGTCTCAACTTATGGAGATAAATAAAGCTAGATATTATTGTGGCTATTTAAAAAGCATCAATTGTGTGAAATTAACACTCTTTCCTTAAAGGGTGTGAAGACTCGCGCACAAAGAAACGTCTAATGCCGGTAATCTGACCTAGTTTCGAATGAGGTGTAACAGAAGTGTTAGACACCACCATAGATCCCAGAAAATACACACACTGCTTGCAACCGTCGGTAATTAGACACTAGTGTACAGTCAATGCATACAGCTACGGTCAATACCCACAACACAGTGTACATGGCAGCGTGGACATCTCAGGTCTAGATAAAAGATAACAAGGTATCACGTTTCATTGCTATCTGCATTTTGTAGGGACAAGAAGAAAACGTCATTTGCAAGCAACGGAAAGTTAACTTTTTCAATGCGCGGCACATGGTTTGTGGCGAGTCTTCAATGCCTTTAAAGCCATTTTGACAATTGTGGTGTATAAAATGAATTAAGATTTTGGGTTAGTCAATACATGTTCAAAATTACAGTTCAAGTTAAGGTGACTACCAAAATAAGGAAACATAAAGTACACGATCTCTGCCGACATGGACACATCGTTGAAATGCTAAAAACTGTACATGTTCCACTGTCACTAAAAATGGCTCTGACACTATGTGTATCATAATTTGGCAGCTTACCAAGCATACACCTATCTGGTTTTCCTGTTGAGACCACACACTAGAAACCAACTAAACCCCAGTGGGATTGCAAGTTAATACAGAACAGATTTTATGATTCATAACTTGTACAAAGTCATACTGGTCTCTTGTACAAGAGTGACTGAAGATTTAATACAGTAAAGACTACACAAAACATCTTGAAACTTTAGACTGACAAATGTACCAAAGACAGCTTTGTTTCTGATTGTGAGTGGGCTGTAATGATGAAAACATTAACAGAGATTTATCCTATGTATGATATAACCCTTTAATGCAGTAAGACTACACAAAACATCTTGTAAACTTTAGACTGACAAATGTATCAAAAACAGTGTTGTTTCTGATTGTGAGTGGGCTGTAATGATGAAACCATTCAACAGAGATTTACCCATTGTATGACATAACCAGATCCAGTTATTGTCACAAACATATATACAATGCATAGAATCCAATACAAATTACTATTATTGACCAAACAAAGAGGTTGTCTGGCTATCAGATACCATGGACCAGTACCATTCAGTAGATACATGCAGACCTTTTGTCATCAGTAGGGAGTGCTGAGGTTTAACTACATACTACTAGTCAAACATATATATGGTAATGTACACTTGTAGAGAGGAGACATGTAAGCTAGAAGGCTTACAGTAAAACATAGGTCATCAGTATTACCTCAAAATCTGCTAGAAACTCAAACAATGGTCACCCTTGCCCCGACTTCAACGAGCATTTAACTGACATCATCTTCAGACATGCCACTTGCCTATACGTTTGAAAACTCCTTCCTAAATTTCCGGGAGTCATTTATTGGGTGGTAGCCACTTGCAAAATTATATTTCAATGCTTTAATACTCTTCAAATCACAAGGTGATTGACAAAATGTTGGAATATGAACCACTGAAAATAATAAATTAAACTACTGGATTAATATACTGACAAATATCGAGTATCGCTTTGCAAGTTGTATTCTGTGTACACATACATGTACAAACTGTTATCTACTTTGCTTACCTGGTGTAGTACGTAGTAGGCTTTCAAATCCCTCTACAGAAAGCACATTAATAGCTAGTGCTCACGGATATAAGCATCAACTGCAGAACCTACTTCTTACTCCAACCCCTCTTTCTCCAAATTGCCCGGCACCCTTAGAGGATAAATCTATGAGCGACCGAGGACGGGATCCAACGCTGTCGCTCCACGACAGAAGTAGATCGAGATGACTTTTGATGTAATGCAGTATGTCACATCGATGTTATACTGTATAAAGGCTGGCGAACCTTGCATTATAATATATCACCAGATCGTATAATCGGTATCTATTTTGTGAATGTGTTTATTAACTTTGATCCATCGTATGAAATTTTCGTTATGCAAAGAATAAATGATGACTTTATAATAACTATAGCAGAGATGGTTCAAGCTTTCGTACATGAAAGTAAAAGTATCTGGGGAATCTATTGAAACCTGAAAAGTGCTAGCTATTATCTGAAAATGTTATTAATTTTATCAAGTAGGCTGCACCATGAACGGGCAATCTATATTTTGCTTAAATAACTTTCTGTATTATACGTCAATTGGTTATTGAGTACCTTGATATCGACTGGAGAATGAAAGTACCTCCTCTTTGTCTTCTTTTGTTGTTCTCGATAAAAGAATTATAGAATATCACTTGAAGCCCTTCTCCATCCACATGGAAAAAAATATTTCCTCCTTCATTTTTCGACATCAATTGAATACGGAAATAATGTGTACCTCCCTCCTGTAGAGTTTAACGATATCTTAAATGAACAAGTTCCCAACACCTGCACAGTTTCTGTGCTATGTCAAACCAGTGATATATTGACTGTTACCTCTAAAGCTAATAAGTGCATTTCTTTGATAAATACAAAAGAAAGTTAAATGTACTTTGCACTTACTTTCCACTTACACTGAGCCAGGTAGCTAGTTCCTTGTTCCATACAAAACCTACTGAAATATATTTAATGTAGGCAGGCAGAGTAAGGAAATAGGCCTTAATGAATTGTTGTAGGCATATATAGCAGGCATATCTAGGGTTAAAAATCAATTTGCTTGAATAGTAACAGACTTTTGAGGTGTTTTACAAATGTTTGCTGTGACAATAGTTAAAATGCAAACAAAAATTAAAATATCAATGTATTTTATGTTTACGTAGGCAGATCTAATACCTTAATATAAACACAACTAGCTAGTGTATTCAATGCACCTCCATAACTTTTCAACTGTACTACCAGTTAGTAATATCCTTTAGTGCACATCCATTAGTTTCTTTTCCAATGTAGCAATTTGCAGAATATAGGTGAATTTATGGTTCAACAATTCCATTAAAGGTAAGGGAAATTATCCTTCTCCCCCCCCCCACCCACACTTACCTCACTATCCCCCATACCTAGCTATCCCCCTTCCCTAGCTATCCCCCTTCCCTAGCTATCCCCCTTCCCAAGCTTTTCTTCCCTTCCCTAGCTGTTTCAGCAACATTGTTAGTACTAACTATACATATCTCACCCTACCCAATTATTCCCTATAACTTCCTGTTCGATAGACTAACTTTCAAAGAGAATCAAATATAACTTTGTTGACATAACCATTACTATAAATCAATACAGTTCACCTAAGATCCATGCACACACACTGCAGAATAATATAGCCACAAAGCAAAGCCTATATATACTGTATATATTGTGCATATAAGGTCTTGTTATTCGGTCAATGACCTCTCCTTGCCCAAAGAAGAGTATTGATTTGTGTTTCGCTTCGGTCCAAGACCAACTTATTGGAAATCTCTCAACAAGACTCACAAGTCT
>JAIPMN010003755.1:28406-45417 GCA_020650975.1 Apostichopus californicus | reverse complement strand
AAGTTTTTTCCCTGTCTAAAGCGTTAATTGGCGAGTAATTAAGGACATTTGCAGATAATGAGAAAAGTGTCCACTGACAAATTACACAGTTAATATTAATCGCATACAGTTTCCCCAACCCACTAGTTTGAATTCAACCAATCAGAAATGAAGGCTTAAAGCAGCATTTTGCGTTTTGTCGCCGTTTTCCATTTTTTTGACATGTCCATCAAGTTTTTTACGAATCACAAAACAGCAAACTAAGATATTAGCCAAGTTTTTTCCCTGTCTAAAGCGTTAATTGGCGAGTAATTAAGGACATTTGCAGATAATGAGAAAAGTGTCCACTGACAAATTACACAGTTAATATTAATCGCATACAGGTTCCCCAACCCACTAGTTTGAATTCAACCAATCAGAAATGAAGGTTTAGTTATGAGCCGTTGCTAAAAATAGATTCAAAACATCGAGTTGGTAACTTGGTACAACTATGGAGCTATAAACAGTTCATAGCTCCATAGTACAACCAGCGAGCTGGACTCTAACAGCTCCCTGGTACAACTGCCATAGACAATCTACACAAATCAAGCATGGTGTTGTATTACGTATTGGCCAATGACGTTCGTAGCTTTTAAATATTCTTATTATGGGCAAGGTTTATTTGGATCCCAATGGAAATTATCTTCAAGAAAAACAAAGTTGAAAGTTGTAAATGTTTCAACTTTTATGCCACCATTTGAAGTAAGATTTGAATAGATTTAGCTAGTTACAGTATGTCGTTATGCCATCGTGGAATTAGTGAGGTTGAGAAAAACCACAGAAAGGATGCAAAATGCTGCATTAATAATGGTCACCAGTATTGGCCTCAATTATGCTAGGATTGTCAAAGAATGTCATTTATCCATTTCACTGCCATTCTCTTCCCCTCCCTCCCCCCTCCCTTGCTGAGACATTTTATCATCTAATTTTATCATTGACACCGCTCAATATGCCTGGGAAAGTTAACTTTTAAGAACTTTCAGCATTTTTAGCCAATTACAACAGATTATGAAGACCTTTAAAATAGCTTTTCTTTTTTTTTATTATTTATTTATATTAATTTTGATGTAAACTTTTGATGCCCTCTGATTCAAAATACTCACTAGAGTGCAATTAATGCATGCTTCATTCTAACAGAAATAAATATAAACATTAATGTTATATTTAAAGGAGAAACAATGCTCAACAACACAAACTATATGCTTGATCCAACATTGAAATCATATATATGGTGATCAGTAACATTGGTTTGGTTTGGTTAAGAGTTTTTGGAAATTTCCTGCAGAACAATCATGTCTGCACACTGAACATTTAAAGGGACACAAGTTGTCGAAGTGTTTGCGTGATTACTATCATGAATGTAGAAATTCCAATTTTTTGTCTGTACATATAAACTTTGATATGTTGAATGTTTTATGATATTTAAACTGAAAAGTTTTATTGCTATGATCCAAAAATGAATGTTAATTTAACCCCTGACTTTTGGGGACTAGCACAGGTAATTTTTGACATTGACAGCCAACTTTAAGGTGGTATGAAAAGCACAATAAAGTGACTTTGTCTGGTTCTATCACGGTTGAACTATGAGTAGGCTATTGGCTTGAACTGTATCCTTCCTATAAGCTTAACAACCTCACCATGAACACAAAAAAAAGGCAACAAAAAAAGCAAACATGGAATCTACCACAAGTGAAGCCATTTCCTCTGTAGAGTTTATGATGTCACACCTCTGCACACAATTAACCAAGAGGATTTACAACTTCACATCCACCATGGTCGATACTATACCGATTGTAAGCAGTGTCAGCAATGTTACCTTATAAAATAGACACTACAACAAGCAAGAGTAGACAGACACTAACAAAATAAGTTTGACCCTCAACCACTGAGTTTGACAAAAACTTTCTATTTCAACAACAGCTTTAACAGATCTATCCATAGTGCAGGGAATTTACATGGAGTGTAACATAAAGTGTTTTGGTTTTGTGCCTGTAGTTAGCTATACACACACAATAAAATGTAAGATTTACAGTTACGGAGACATCTGTGACAATTATAACTTCTGAGGATGTCTTGCCATGTTCAAATTTTGACATAGATATAGATCTGCATATTAGCATTATTTACAGATTTGATAATGTCAGGGAATATACTGAGCTACTCCTTACCGGTCTTGAATCCTCTATTGTACTTTAATTGGTAACGGAAGTATCACTGCAACCCCCCCCCCCTCCCTACCTCCCCCCATCGACAGTCCTCCCGGTCAATGCTCTCATCCCATATCTTTCTTATTTCACTTATTAATTGGTAACGGAAGAAGCACTGCATCCCCCCTTTTCCCTTCCCCCATTGACAGTCCTCCTGGTCAATGCAGAATCCCATCTTCCTGCACCTATTAATCGGTAATGGAAGTAGTACTGCACCCCTCCCCCCTTCCCATTGATAGTCCTCTCGGTCAATGCTCTCATCCCATCTTCCTTCACCTATTAATTGGTAATGGAAGTAGCAGTGTACCCCCCTCCCTCCCCCTCCCCTATTGACAGTCCTCCCAGTCAATGCTCTCATCCCATCTTCTTTCACCTATTAATTGGTAACGGAAGCACTGCACCCCCTCCCCCCCCATTCCCCCCTCTTCCCATTGACAGTCCTCCCAGTCAATGCTCTCATCCCATCTTCCGTCACCTGTGTTTCAGTCAGTTTAGTACAGTTGCCACAGCTTTAATTGTGGCTCTATTTCTATGGACGATACCCTGCAGCTTGAACATTTAAAACACTGTTCAATGGTGATTACTGAATGATCCTGACGACAATTAAATGTTGATGAGATAAATGGAATTAAGGACAGGCCCGAATCAACACAGCTGTGCTTGTTCCTTTTGTTTGTTACCAACTCCCTGGTTCAGTAGAACTGTTTCCCGCAAAGTCTAGACTATCTACTGTACTACTCCCACCCACTCTCAAAGCAACCCCCTCAGTTACTTACTTTGGTGAACAAATATATTTGTCATCGGTTAATCATAAACAACAAAGGGAAGTCAAGTATTTATTCTCTATTTTGGGGTTGTCAAAGAGTTGACTAATGGGGACGGTATTAAGGCTCCCTTTAATCCTGCTAGCCTTGGATGATGTTATTTATATTGGTTTCTAATTATAATCAATCTGTGATGGATTAAAACAGACAAAAAGACACACAAAAAAAGGAACTTGTGAACTATGAATAAGTGAAATTCTGATTTAATAATATACAAGTCTCTAATATTGCACAGTATTAGCCAATCATCACCACATTTAGGATTTTTTTTTTTGTTTTTTTTTGCCAAGTTTATTTCTTTGCTATGTTGTTTTTCTCAGGAGTAAAATTAAGTTTCCTCAAAAGTTTTGTCCTAATTAAGGAGTAACAGATTTGATAAAGTGTGTATTGATTTTAAGTCGCAATGTTGGAGTTTGCAATACACACAGAGGGTACTGAACATTATTAAGAAACATGAGTGGAATTTCATAATTGATGGAAATGATGAAATATTGATAACTCTTAAACAAGAAATATTGATTTTAATAATGACAAAAACTTGAGTGTTTATAGTAATGCATCATTTTTTTTTACTGTAATGTGGCAAGTAACATACTAGGAGTCTAGAGTTGTCCTTAAAACTGATCTATTTTAGTTTGTTTTATTGAAGGATTTCATTCTTTATTCTGATCATCCTTGGAAAGCTTGTCTGTGTTAATACTCTGCACATGCATAGGTAAAATAACAAAGGTTAACCACATACCATGACGAGTGTAAATTCTTGATATATGTTCAGTTGTTTGTTTAAACTTAATCAGCGTAAAGTTTCATAGAACTGATAAAACAATGTTTGTTCTAACCTTCAGTGTTAGTTTGAGCATGAACATAGTACTCTCAAGTATGTATGTAAGATGTTCATGAAATATTTGCATACATCAGATCTGTGGAGGTTATGTCAATAAATATTTTCACAGGAAAGGCTCAGTGCAGGGTTATAACAGGATGTATGCATCCCATATTATAAGTTTAATTGCATTATTTACCCAATTGCAATCCACAACTATATGTACATTAAAGTATGTAAAGTTAGCTTACCTTGAAGGTTGTTTTCTTTTGCAAATTAAATTCAAAAGACAGTTTGACCTTTCTTTCTACAGTATGTCTTTCTATGTGTTCTACAAAGATTATTTCTGCTTTTATCTTCTTCATGGGTTACCTAGATATATTCTACACCAATCACTATACATGAAAAGTGTGCTACTGATTACATGTTCTACCATGTACAGTACCTATTCTGGCTACCTATATATGCAGCATACAACTAAATACCAGTTGTTACATGTATGTTCTTGAAAGATTACTATATCTTCTACATGAATTTACCTTAGAACTAAACCTATGTGGCAGACATTATACTAGTCATTGTGTTTATTTTTGTTGGATTACCTACTCATTGCACATATTGTTGATCTATGTGTTCTGAGCAGGAGGATTATCCGTGTTCTCTAAATGGACCTGTAGATATGTATACATTATCTGCATATCTACATAATCTGCATATAATCAACATTATTCATATTCAGTAGATGTAAACATAATCTGCATAGCATGAAAACAGCAGTTCTCATAATCTATCGTTTCTTCTTCGTTTTCCTTACAGAGATCTTCGCTTCAACCAGATCTCAGATATCCAGCCAGGTACTTTCCGTAACTTGCCAGAGCTTACAACCCTTTTACTTAATAATAACAAAATTACCAGGATAGTCAACGGAGCTTTCTCAGGGTTATCGAATCTGGAATATTTGTGAGTATAGTATCCTACTAGTACATGTATATACTGTCCGTGCATGTGTCACATCATTTGTGTTTTACTTTCATCGGAGGAGGCACAAAATAGCAAAAATAGTTAGGTCCCCCCCCCAGGGGAGACCACCATTTTAAGAATCATCCCAATTGACTACGAGGTGAACTTCACAACTTGTCCATGTGTACTTGAAGGGTATAGGGGAAGAGGGGGGGGGCTGGGGAAGGGACATGGGATTTTTGAGAGCGTGATGGCCAATTGGCTAAGGCATCGGACTCGTGATCCAAGGATTGCTGGTTCGATTCCTGCCTAGTTCATTACGTTGTGTCCTTGGGCAAGATGCTTTATCTCACTTGCATCTCTCCACCCAGGGGTTAAATGGGTACCTGTGAGGTAACTTGTCATTGGGCGCAGTATATAACTGCTGTCGTGAGGAGGGATTTTCTCTGGGACAGGTTATCATTGGCCAGGGGTAATATAACGTCTGTAAAGCGCTTTGAGACCTATCGCTGGTATAAAACGCCATATAAAAAGTAAATATTATTATCATTATTTGTGAATATATATGGCTAATGATCATATGTGAGTTTACTGCATGTGGCTGTTTGTACACGACAGTACATGTAATTTGCAATATTGTTTCCACAATGCAATGCATCCTTTGCATCCACAGATTAATCCTGAAAGTCCTCCAAAACAGATATTAACTGGTCACAGGAATTGGTATTAGCTATTGATAGGAAGGAGTAATTGATTCATCCCCTTTCTATATATAGTAGTAAAACAATAAATAAGCGTAACCCGTAGAACAAACAATGGACACATATTCCGGCACATTTCATGAACAATGTTTTTGCACATTAAGGGATAACATGTGTGCTCCAGAAAGGAAGGTAGGAGATTTACTAAATTGCTTTAGCTGGTCTCCGTACTTCCTCTGGCGATGTTATTTTCGACACAGTTGCTTGTTGGTTGAACTCTTTGTGTGGGAAAATTCACACAAGACTTTCCAATCTACAGTGTGCGCTACATAGTACCGTGATGTTGGAAGCAATATTCACCAAGGAATGTAGAGAATTTAAGTTGAGCATTATTATATTCAAAAGTCTTCAGCTTTTGTAATTGTCAGCCACAATTAGCCTGTACTGTGTAAATGGGGCTCATGCTGTACAGTACATATGTGCCTACATTTTTCGCATGCAATGCAAATTCTGTTCGTAGGTATACAATTCACACAGTTGTCTCTTACTGACCCCTCTCCCCTTTCTCCGTCTCCTCCCTCGACTAAAGTATTCCCCCTGTCTGAAGGAGGTGGTGCTGGGAGGAGGGGGTTGGGGAGGGAGGGGGTACTGCATTCCACTGGTTTATCGTACTGTACATGATCCTTTCAAAAAGATGGTCCTCAAATGTGTTTTCTTTTGGTCTTTTTTCTTTCAGATATTTATTCAAGAATGAAATTTCCGAGATAGGAAGTGAAGCGTTCGAAGGTCTCGAGAGTCTCACCCAGCTGTACCTATATTCCAATAATATTACAACAATTTATCCCAATACCTTTAGCAATCTTCCATCTTTAGATAGATTGTAAGTATATGGTCATTTTCACAATCAGTGGTGTAACTTTTGTACACTCAGGGCCAAAATTTCAAACACCATATATATTGAAATTTTTACTAACATCACATGTTAAAGGGTTCAAATTTTTGTAACTTCAACTTTTCGGAGCTTAAACATATATGTTTATGGGTGTAATTTTTCGGTGACTGTATGATTCTAGGAAACTTTAAGCAAAAAGGTATATTTTTAAGCAACAATATTTACACAGTGTTTAAACAGTACTCTGATTCAAGTAAACTTTAAAATGCTTATCATTATATGTTACTTAAAAATGAAAAGGATTTGGCAGAAAGTTTTTAATACTATTGCAGATATTTCCATGTTAACTGAAAATTTATTGGAAATCAAGGATTGTTTTTCTTAATTTTAACTTTAAACTATTTAAAAAAAAGATAAGGCCAAGTCAAACACCCTAAATAATATCTCCTCACAGAGGGCTAATATCCAATCCAAGTTGCCGAAAAATCCATGCAGTTTTGCAAAAGTTGGAATTTTCCCACTTACGCGTTTCGGAGGTGACGTTAACATTTTACATGTGTTTCGGAGGTGACAAAATGTTTACAAGTTGTTGTAAAGGCTTTTTTGCTAATAACAAAGAATTAAACAGTTAATCTCAATGTATATTCATAACATCTTTAATCAAACACTGATTTAAATAAAAAATATTTCTGCCAAGTAGCAGAGAATGTACATCAACTACCTGTACAACTAGTGAAACAAGTGAATGAATACAGAACACAGAATACAATATTTTTATGTTATAAAAGATAGGTAAATGTCAGGTAAAGCAAATATGGGCATTTAAAAAGCAATTGTAAACATTGGGTTGAAGTCTCTTACTGTAGCACTCATATTGCAAATGATTATCTCACATACAACATATTGTATATACCTTCAGTCTCTTTTGTTTCGGAGGTGACGCTAAACGTTTACACAATCCAGAAGGCTTGATTCATGCTAAAACACATAGAACTTACCTTGGAAAGTATGAAAAACATTAGAAGGATATGTTGATAATATTTTAATGACATTCATGATACTAGAACTACTGTATGACTGCTTTTGCTGCCATTCATGATAACTTGGAGACAATACTGTATCCATTCAAAATCATTTGGTTAAATTCACACTGTTTTGGCTTATTGCATATGAAATATTATACCACAAAGAAATGATTAGCATTGCGTAGCCATTAGCCATTCTGACTGCTAGTTACAGTATCATTTATGTTGGTTACACTTTTGGCAGTGAAACTGACTGTCACATTCCTGTAACCTTTTACAAATTTGAAGAGGACATTCAATCTAATATTCTGGAAAAAATACTTCATTAACATTCATGACCTAACCACAAAGTTTCAGCGAAAAGTTAGGTTAACACTTGTCAAAAACTGTATATATGATGGGCTAAAATCATTTAACAGCAGCTTGGATACTATGGCCTTGTTCACATTTAAGAATGCACCCGTACTTCAAGTCCGCAAGGGCAATTAATTCCCTTAGTGTGAACACTCCTTTACTCATACTTCAAGTCAGCATGCAGTCTTAAGAATTTATCCTCCTTTCTGGGGTTTCATTCAATCGCTATTGCATTCTCAATAAATGTAATGTGAATGGTCGGAGACTTAATGGTGACCCGAGATTTCCGATATAGTTGCAATTGGGCGGGTAGTACGTACATGTACATGTGTTTGTCAGAGCGTTGCCCTTCTTAACAGAAACACTACCAAACGATGCTATTCGTGAACCCATTTCATTTTCTTTGAACCGATTTGACCAACACTGCAGAAAAGACGCAGTAACGGTTGTGAGACAAAAACAAACTGAATGACAGTCCACTTAAATCTACTGTAATAACCTTAAATTCATTGTATGCCGTACTGACAGATTTTTGAAGAGGCCAAACTCTGTAATTTGATGGTTATTTCAAAACGGATGATTTTGGGTTCGGTTGCTACGGAAGTTAGTAAAAGGCTAAACCCATTACGTCTGGCCTGGCCGCCTGGCCTATAATGAAGTTGCACTAGCCTACTGTATACAGATACAGTAGACCTTACTAGGTCTTTAGACCTAACATTAAATGCCTTCGATGTTAGATTAGCCTCAAATGCGACATCAAGCAGTAAAACACTGACTAGCAAGATCGTTTGCTCATCCACTTGAAGGGTGAAGACATTCAAATCTGGGCTAACATGTTATGGTAATGCCATTACGGAGTGGTTTGAATACAGTATACTGTTTATGTGCGATGATTGTACGTTGCCGTGCAGTGGTGTATGGAGAAGTACGTACTAGTACAGCACATAAGACAATGGCAAAGCACAGGGGGAATGTAAACAGCTGATATGACCTTTTCACGCCTGCGCAGTATATTAATCTCGCAAGCAGACGAAACTTATTCGTTCTGAAATGTGAATGCGTCTTGTTCTTAACTAGTTGATCCTCCTCGCGGACTTAATATCAATAATCGCCCAGGTTGCATTCTTAAATGTGAACAAGGCCTAAGAGACCATCTGGAGCAACAATCTAGCGTTAAATGAGTTTTCACTCTATAAAGGTTAGTTGTTTGTAATTGGTTGTTAAAGGTATTGTAGACTCGCCCCAAATGTGTGCGGCCATCTGAAAAAGTTAACTTTCTGTTTCTTGCAAGTGACGTTTTGTTCGTGTCGCTACAAAATGCAGACAGTAATGAAACGTGATACCTTGTTATCTTTAGCAGGACCTGAGATGTCCATCGCTGTATGGTTTGTACAATGTGCTGTGCTGAAGCTGTACTGACTGTACACTAGTGTCTAATTAACGACGGTAGCAAGCTGTGTGTGTATTTTCTGGGATCGATGGTGGTGTCTAACACTTCTGTTACACCTCATCGAAACTATGTCAGATTACAAGCATTAGAGGTTTCTTTTTACGCCAGTCTTCACACCCTTTAAGAAAAGGGAGGGGAATTCCCTGTTCAAAATTTGATGTATTTTTGGGAAATCTCTTTTCAGACAATTTGCTATGATAACAACAGCTCATTAAAGAAGCAATAAGATACTTTCTTTTTGCTGCAAATGTTACAGCAGCAGGTCTACATATTGTAAACAAATATTCTTAACTTTTGTAGGATATTTACCTGGACCAAATAGTAGAGCCCTCCGTGGTAATAGTGGGAATCATGCAAATTAATGTGTATACTGGTACAGGTCAACATGGTGCAAAATTAAACCTGTGAACATGTACTCAACAGCTGTAGAACTCACAGAAGGTAACATACAACTGCAGCACAAATGTATGCACTAGTAGAATATTTCAGAAATATGCTCAAACAAAGGGACAGTTCAGTATATTACATGTAAACAATCAATGTCACCTCCGAAACAATAGCAAAGACCACAGGCAGATTAAGCTAATATCTGATAAATTTGTCCCATGTTAATAAAGTTTTAAAAACTGCATGTTTGGTGATTGTGATCTTTTATGGACAGCACTTTGTTACTAATCGATCATTTCATTCAAGTTTATTGATAGCACTAATGTAAGCAATGGGTACGTTATCTCTTGTCCAGAAAGGGGAAAAAGTGGCAAAAAAACACATATTTGTAATTTATTCATCAACTGTGCATGTGAGAGTTTCATTAATACTTTCTTGAGTTTGTTACAGTGTTTTCTAAGGTAGATCAAGTCATCCATTAGCATATGATGGTACACAAACAGCAGAAATGTAAAAAATGTAGTGTTAACAATATTGTGTCACCTCCGAAACATTAATTTACAATTTAATTCAAATTTAACATAATTAATAAAGGACCTTTTAAAAGATATTATCATACTGGTTGCTACACCTCTACAGAATTACTGTAATATGAGTTTTAGCCAAGGAAGATGTTTATTGGATAAGTAAAGATCAAATTTCCAACTAACCTGTTTCGGAGGTGACAAGGTGTTTCGGAGGTGACGCATGTTAACGGAAAGTTAAGAATCTCCCAGAAATTAAAACGACTGGTCATGTTGTCACAATTTTTACTCAAATATTATGTTAGGGGGTGAGGTATATTTTAATAAGTTCAAAATGGCTATACTATTGTTTACATAAATCTTGGGCTGAAGAATGCTTTGTTTCGGAGGTGACAGAAAAGTTAACGGAAAAGTTAACATTAAATTTGAAATTTACACAATTTTTTTAAGAATTGCAAATGAAAAATATTTTAAGGCCCAGATATTAGACACATTAGTTATTGTAATAATGCAACCTTACTTAACAAAATTTACACTGCTTAACTAGAACTTAGTTGCAGTCAAACTTAGGTACCAATTGTTAACGGAAAATGTCACCTCCGAAACGACAAAATCTAGCCACCGGTCCTTGGAGAAGGAAAGGAAGGAAACCTGGGGAACACAATTGCATTTTAGTTTGGACACTTGTTGATAATATCAACCAAATAAGAACTGGAAAATACCTTCCACCAAAAAGTACAGGCTCTGACAAAAACAGTGTAGTTGAGAGTGTACGGCTGAACTAGCGTATTTTAAGCATATTTATGGCCACCAAATCCACCTGAAGAAACCGAGAAAGTTCGTTAAGCTACCCAAGGTAGACTTCACTTAGGATGGTCAAATGGCAAAAAATCTAAGAATTCTGGTATTTGGTCACTGAGTTACAAAGCAATAAGTGCCAATATTGAAAGTTACACCACTGATTGTGAAAATGACCATATGCATAATTATCACTCTTATCATATTAAACATCAGTCATAATAAATGAAGTGTTTTTACTTCGTCCATAACTACTATCTTGTTTGATAGAATCATCCTGAAAAAAGTGTGTCCCTATATGTCAATTTACATTCTGCCCCCCACTAACCCCCCCCCCCCACTGTTCGGCCCCTTTGTCCTTCTTCATGTTATAGGTATTTCAACTCGTTAGTTTGAGGTATGTAGAGATACTGTTAAATAGGTCTACCAGTTAAGAGGCATATCTGCATATTTAAGTTCATCCATGTTGCTCATCCAAATGTCTTATCCACTTAGAGTCTTGTTTGTCGAAGGGTTTTGACATTTTATGGGAAGATGAATTTTTCTAAGGAAAATGCAGTAATATGGTCTGTGGCCAAGACAGTTCACCATACAGGAGGAATAACCTTCCCCCTACTCTAAGTTACCATTTATTTTTATCAAAAAATAAAAAAAACAATCCAATTACTTCCACAGATTCGGGAAAACAATTACAAGGTGTGTGTGTGTGTGCTATAACTGGGCATACGATGGCATGCATACCATATTTTTCAAAAAGTTTTATCATTCGTTATTTTCTAGATGTTGTTTTCTTCCTGCAAAACATAACAAGATCAACATTGCAATTTCTTTTCCTTTTTTGAGATTGATAGGGTGATATCCAGCTATCATGCACCCCCCTGAAGGTTTCTTGGCAGGTAGTTGGCTGTTGACATTCTAAGCTTCCCTTAAACTACACAGGAAAACCAATTCCGATCACTTCCCACAAGCCAAACAAGCAGAGTGGTAGTAGTGAACTTCTATATTGTCATCCATAGCATCTTGTGTCAGAGGAAGTACTTGGGCCATTGATTGGCCACTTTAAAGTACATTGCTAAATATGATTAGGAGTGGCTGACCCAATTCATGGTATTTTCAACTGGGGTTTGGATAATTCTGATAATTTGAGGAGGTATTTTCTGATGGATTGATGGGGTCCTCTGCCAATCAGATATGTTCTAATCATGATTTAGGGCATTTATTAGGTCTCAGAGACTACCGAATGTTGTCACTATGGTGATGGGTGATTTGTTTTTCAAAGGTATTCCTCGAGGTATCATCAAAAGTTAAAAATGTCATTTACAGGGCAATAACAGCTTTACATAAAACATGGAATGAGCTGTACTTGGCAATCAGAAGCCTGGTTATTGTTATTCTGTTGTTTTGTGAAGGGAGAAAAGAAAAACAATGTTGGTATTTTGAAGGCCAATGCGGACAAAAATAGCCACATCTCAATGATCCCCAGAAGAATTTAAATTTGTATGATATAACAAATGACTGATGGATAATCTGTTCCTGTGAATTGCTTAAGTTCAACAAGTGTATTATGAATGAATTCTAATCTTTTATCCCACTTGCTGCCAAGTATATCATTTTGAGGACCAGAGTTTATATTGTGGGTGAGTTGTATAGAGAAAAGCATATTAAAGTTTAATTTAACCATGTTATATCAATCAATACAGATGTTATGATTATTACATGATATCTATTTGTATTTACCTAGATCACTATAAACATATTCAAAATCACTCCAAAAACTACAATTAATAATATTAATAAGATTGAATTGGTTGATTGATTGTTTACAACACATTGACATGTCATAGCCATCTTGTAAACTCGAAGACTAGCTGTTCGACTGTGCATAGAATGAGACCAAAATTGTGCTAAGAGGCCAGAGGCGTGTTGCATTCCTCGTACTGCATATCAAACTATTATGCAATACACAACATTCACCTCGTACTGATGAAAACAAACTTGCTAGGATCAATTGGACACAATCTCGTGGTAAAAAAATAGTAACAGAAAATCTTGTTACTGTAATATAAAGTGTGAATTTGTGAGCTATAACAATACCAGAAGTGTCCAATACCCAAACACTACCCCCTATCCCCTCACTTCCAAATTTTCCACATTTATAAGAGATTTAAATTAATCTGTGTGCCAACTTTGACTGTCCTACATTCCCTTCACTGCATCTACTTCCTAAATGCGTCTCGGTCCTGCGGAAGTCTAGAGTCCTAATTATTAACCAGCTTATCAGTTTTGGGTTAGAGGTGCTGTTTGTCAAACACAAGATGTGGGATGTCATGCCATCTGTGTTCTTGGAACATTGAAGTGGTTCAAACTCATTAAGGAAACAGTATCGGTGATAAGAACAAGAAGAATGAGTGAGATTTATATATAATACTCTGAGTGAGGTGTTTTCTGATCCTGGAGTTCACTTCCAGTGCACAGTTTTGTTTTAGCAATCTGAGTTGAAAGGAATTACTACTTTTATATCAATATTAAAGTAACATGTGTCAAACAAAGTGGAATATAATTCAATATCACTGAACATGTTACCAAACTTGAGTGTTAAAGTGAATCTAAATATGAGACACTATATCTTCATTAATAGGAAAATATTGATGAGGTATATGACTTAGAGAGTGGGTGAGGATGAGTTATACTAGCAGGTGTAGGAGAGTGGGAGCAAGGTGGAGGTTGGGATGTGATGGAAGAATGGGTGAGGATGAGTTATACAAGCAGGTGTAGGAGAGTGGGAGCAAGGTGGGGGTTGGGATGTGATGGAAGAATGGGTGAGGATGAGTTATACCAGCATGTGTAGAAGAGTGGGATCAAGGTGGGGGTTGGGATGTGATGGAAGAATGGGTGAGGATGAGTTATACCAGCATGTGTAGAAGAGTGGGATCAAGGTGGGGGTTGGGAAATGATGAAAGAATGGGTGAGGATGAGTTATACCAGCATGTGTAGAAGGGTGGGATCAAGGTGGCGGTTGGGAAATGATGAAAGAATGGGTGAGGATGAGTTATACAAGCAGGTGTAGCAGAGTGGGAGCAAGGTGGGGGTTGGGAAATGATGAAAGAATGGGTGAGGATGGGTTGTATAACAAGCAGGTGTAGGAGAGTGGGAGCAAGGTGGGGGTTGGGATGTGATGGAAGAATGGGTGAGGATGAGTTGTATAAGCAGGCGTATGAGAGTGGGAGCAAGGTGAGGGTGGGAAATGGTGGAAGAATGGGTGAGAATGAGTTATACAAGCAGGTGTATGAGAGTGGGAGCAAGGTGGGGGTTGGGATGTGATGGAAGAATGGGTGAGGATGAGTTATACTAACAGGTTTAGGAGAGTGAGAGCAGGGTAAGGGTTGGGATGTGATGAAAGAATGTAAGTAACAAAGGATTAACAGTGCTGTCAGTGGCAGTACCATCAGGTGGGCTTGGTGAAAAATGATTACGTTTGTTACTAGGACTCCTTGCATAACAATGGTCTGTATGTTGATGGTGGAGTACTGAAGTTTATTTTCAAAGAATGAATTTGTGATGAAGAAGGAAAAACATGGAGTAAAATATGACGGAGTGATATGTGTTATGCCAGGGAGTTAAGTTAAATAAGCTAAGTAAAGTAAGACTTTACTAGCAATATACAATGAGGTACTCTATAGGAATATTTAACTGCCAGTGTTACAATATTTGAATAAATTACCATTAATTTATTACTGTTCATCTGGTTTGCTCTTGAAATGCCATGATGTCCAGATCCAAGAAATATGACTCGTTTTTGAGAGGCTGATATGATATTGAAAACAACCGCTAAGCATGTTTTTATTTTCCTCTTTTTTTTTTCTTTTTTTTTTTAAATGTAGATTAGAATTCTTATATAAAGCTTATAAGAGTTCTATAGGTAGCTGGCCGTAGTGTAGATCAGCTCATCACTTTATTAACCATTATATGTGCGCATAAAAATAATTGACACTAATATTATTTTTTCAAAGTCTTAATTTCATCACTGCTTTTCACACAGACTTTTTATTTGTTGTGTGTTTTGTATGTAGATAATTTAGTTGTATTAAGTTAATGTAAATAAATTTATGAACATTTATATTGCGGACATTTATCTGGGTATTGTGAAGGTGGTGGTGGGGGGGGGGGTTGGATGTTGGATCAAGGAGGAGGGGGATTAATGGGGCAAATCAGTAGAGGGAGAGAGAGGTGTAACATGCTGTATGGATTTAAGTGCAGCTTAAAATTGAGAATTTGAAGAAAGAAGCTAGATTTGAAATATTTTCATACCAAACCACTCCATTTATTGAAGCTGTGTGTTATCATGAAGTTGCTACCAGTTTGAGAAAACACCCTGCAACCATAAATTGTAAGACATGGTACCTCAGGCAACACAGTCTGTTTCAAGAATGACTTTTGAACAAAACTAATCCATATGTATCAATGAAATTTTGGCAAAAACATTAATGATTTGCTATTTAAAATATTAAAAATAGCTTGCAGTTTTCTGCCAAGTTGATCTTCAATAACATTTAGTAGAAACTTTCCTGGTGTTGCTATAAATTTGCTTTATTATTCTTCTTCTCCTTCTTTCAGCAAAGCTATTTCAATGTACCAATATAGTATTTATTTGTACACTTTTTGGAATAACTCACAGTGAAGGACAGTTAAATGTTTAAGGTCATGAACCCTTATTGTATAGTTACAGCAGTTATGGGGTCTATATTACTTATAATATATGACACATGCTTGACAGTGCATGGATGTCATATGATGTGTCATGTGATACATCATGTGACACACAATGTAATATTTATTGCATAATGACATGTGATGTGTTTACATGATGTCTTGTGACAATCTGTCTGCATAATGACACATTGTCATGTGATACTTTATGTCATGTGACTTTTCAAAGGACATGATCAACAATAAGAAAACCAGGGGTGCAACACACTTTGGGTGATGAATCCATTTCTATGTTTGATGTCCATTTTTGTGTTTTTTTTACAGTATTCCCCAGTTCACTATTTAGTAGACTGTTCAATATCAGTGTAAGAACTATGCGTGATAGTTGTTAATAGACATTCATCAACAGACAGACATTTCATATCCAGCTCTCTCTTCTCTGTTGGGGATCTGTTCTTTTTTGCCCCCTGTTGGACCACATTTCAGCCCCTTCCACAACATGTTCATCTCCCGGCTCTAGCTGGCTATCTTTTTTATTCTCCCTCTTTCTCTCCTCCTCCACCCCTCCCACCCTCCCTCCCTCCCTCACTCCCTCCCTGACCCTCCCTCCCTCCCTACCTCCCTACCTTGGTATAACCAGGGGTTGGTGCTACAAGGTCTTTTTAACCCTACCACCGTGCTCTTTCGCAGATTCCTCAATATAAACAACATTTCAGTGATTGCTCCGGATACCTTTCTCGATCTACCTTTGCTGAAACGGCTGTAAGTATCGACTGTAGGAGGTCAGTCACCCTTGGGGTTTGGTGTTCATGGATAGCTCAATCTTTTAACTCTCACCCAACATCACTCCTACCACACTAACACTTTCTTACGGTGGGTAAAAATTCATGAGGTTTAATAAAATACCACATTTATAAGCTGACTCTTCAAAAACCCAGCTTTAACTTCAGGGTTTCCCCCTCTCATATTTACAAATAATGGACTTATTTTTTGGGATTTTTTGGGTGGCTGTTTTTGTTGTTTGTTTGTTGTTTGTTTCTGCTGCTAAAGAATGGAGGTTATTTTATGTTATCTTGTAGAATAACAGAAGACCATAGAAGTCATTGGTTGTTAATGACAGAGGAACACATGTATCATTGCATTGGATTACATAATACAGCCACTGTAGGAAGAAGACCTTATGGCATTCAATAATATCCGTTGAAGTTTACATTCAACTGCCGAACCTCAAAGTATGTTTACTGTTCCACGAACAACTTGAACAATCAAACAACCAAAAGCTTTTTGCCTCTTAAATTTGATAAGTGAGGGAGGAGGGAAGGGGTTGGATAGTGAGGGGGG
>JAIPMN010003755.1:0-28396 GCA_020650975.1 Apostichopus californicus | reverse complement strand
AACTGCCGAACCTCAAAGTATGTTTACTGTTCCACGAACAACTTGAACAATCAAACAACCAAAAGCTTTTGCCTCTTAAATTTGATAAGTGAGGAGGAGGGAAGGGGTTGGATAGTGAGGGGGGGGTAGAAGGTTAAGGGGGCATGAAGGAAGGGGGTTCGATCCAGGAGGTACAAAATAAGATAATTAGGTGCGGGGAATGTAGATTAGTAATAATGTTGCATGATGCATTATGGCAGAGATGTAATAAAGATCCATCTAAAATGACAATTAATCTCCTTATGTTTCTATAAATATACCAAATTAACTAAAATGTTGGACATGTCACACAGTACCTAAAATATCAAATTAACTAAAATGTTGGACATGTCACACAAAACCTAACATATCAAATTAACTAAAATGTTGGACATTTCACACAAAACCTAAAATACCAAATTAACTAAAATGTTGGAAATGTCACACAAAACCTAAAATAACGAATGAACTAAAATGTTGGACATGTCACAAAACCTAAAATAACGAATGAACTAAAATTAAAATGTTAGACATTTCACACAAAACCTAAAATACCAAATTAACTAAAATGTTGGACATGTCACACAAAACCTAAAATACCAGATTAACTAAAAAGGTTGGACATTTCACACACAACCTAAAATATCAAAACAAGGCATGCACGTATCAAAAAACTGAAAATAGTGCAAATAGTCAAATCTTTTCACTGGTTCCTCTGCATTCTGTTGTGAATAAAAACATGCTTCAGTTGTTTTTATCTGCAAGCATATCAACGTCTAGACCCTTTGTGAGGATGGCTGATGATTGGATAATTTAGGAATGGAGGGATGGATAGATGGATGGATGGATTGTAAGGCTGTGTTTTAAATACACCAATGGCAAATTAAGGGTGGATAAGTTAGGAGTGGGGGGGATGGATGGATGTTATAGGCTGCGATTTAAATACATCAATGTCAAATTAAGGGTTAAAGCTGGTGTTGTCAGTCCATCATCTAGATTCTTGAAGAGGCTATTTTCTTCTTCATACACTGCATGCTCGCCCTACAATTATGCACAGTGTCCCCCCATTGCCTGGTCAGTAACATCATTGCATGTCTGTACACCGTGTAGCTTGGCCTTCCAGGTTTACGTCTATTGCTATGTCGTTCTGTATTTTTTGCACCGTCAGAAATGTATACACCAATTTTCCTCTCTCTCTCTTTTTTTTTTTTTATAACTCACTGTCATTCTCCATTGCTGTTTGTACTTCCATACAGCACTACATGTTCAAGCTAAATTTAGTGGTAATTGTTAGTTGGTAAATTTTTAGTGATTTGCTGTGCCATAATGTTGTAATGAAAAGGCATCGTGTTTAGAGAGGCAGAGCTCATGGTTTTCTCCAATTGAATGGGTTAACGAGGACAGGATAGACTGGTTAATGTGGTCTATCTCATGAATAGCTAGAAGATACACAGGTCTCTATCAGGTTTACGAAAATTTTCCACGTTAAAGTTTTTTCTCCTCTTTGGTTGATAACAATGCCGTTACAAATTTTGCAGAAAATTGGCAAAATAGGGGAAGATAATAAACATGGATATTTAAAAGAAAATATTGTCCAAAGTGCCCCGCAGTGGCAATATCTTAGGAATCATACATGTTACAAGCAGATCTTTTCAATGAGTGTTGAATCTTTGGTATAGTTTGTTTTTGACTGGATACAATGTGGAAATCACTTTACAGTGCATAAAATTCAGTAAAAGCTTGTCTACTAAAGTTAATAAATATTTCCGGAAGAACAGTAAAATTGGACGGAAATTATTCATCCAATTGCTTGCTAATTTATCATTCATTGTTGAGAAACTATCTAGAAGGGTGGGTTTTTTTTAAAAGTTTTGGTCAATTATCAGTTAAAGTCTAGCCAATAGTATTTTGTGCATGATGTTCAAGCAGTGTTATGAACAGGGTTTCAATGGTTGGGGATGGGGCAAAAAGTTAAAAATATACAAAACTGATTGAGGTAGGTTCATGGACTTAATGAAGGGTGTGTATCCTTGGCAGGGAGGAGTGACCTGATCTTACCCTGAATGAATGTATTAAGCCGGGACTAATGATGGAGAAGGGAGGGAGGGTGGGGTGGGACAACTTCCACCATCCCCTCTCCCCTCTTAGGACAAACCACTGGTTCAAACACAAAGTAATTACTGATTATAAAGCAATACACATGTCACTTCAAAACTTTGCAGTTTTACCTTGACAATTTTGAAACTGAACTGCTTTGTCCACCAGTGAGTTTTGCTGTGGAATGTGAAGGGTGCAAACTTTCTAAAAGTGAATGACACATGTTGTAAAGACTAGTCTGTGTGCAGAAGGATAGGTGATAAGGTTGCTATGGTGATAGACAATTATTTAGGACATCAGTTTGTGCTGCATGCAAGGGAAGTAAGTGTGCCACTGTATTCACATTCTTGAATGAATGAAAGGTTATATACTGTGTGTAACCAATCTAACATGAAAGTTTGTGATTGGTTGCTCCATAAACACCACCTGTTTCTTACATGAATAGATATATAACTCCTTCAACATCGCCTAATGAATCATTATGATGTAATCTTTCACAGCTTCAAAAAAAAAAAAATCGTCAAAGAAAGGAAAGTACATTTGCAGACATATTACTATAACAGAGTGAATAAAAAGTCATCCAAATCAGAATTTTACAATTTTGTAATGTTTCTATATTCTAAGCATTTGAAACAGCCATTTGAACACTTTGGTCTGGGAACAATTTATAGTAGGATTGAACCTCCAGCTAGCTACTCTTGAAAAACAAAAATTATAAGGATTGTTAGCGTGCAAAGTAAGCTGTTCAAGCGATGATTACCACTCTAACATTTGAGGTCGATACTGTACCGTAAAGGTCAGGACGGTGACATCATCAGTGACATCATCAATACTTAGTTTATCTTCTTTAATCATTTTGTTACAGGTGTGAACATTAACAAGCAATGTGATTACATTGTTCTGTTTTTTTTTTGGGGGGGGGAGGACTTATATCCTTTTCAGTGCTAATATAATATTTAGATAATTTTAAACAAAATATATCTATGGATAGCTTCCATGCTTAATAACAAGGACACTGAATGAACGAATGAAGTCCTCAAACTCGGCAAATGTCCTGATCTGTGAGAAGCTGGACTCTGTGTTATTTCGTTTTTAATTTCATTTTCCAAATAACTGGCTACCTACCAGTCACCCATTGTTTCGGACCATGGGCAACATATAAGTCCTACCATTGTTACAGAGATTAACTTGAATAGACTTATCAACCTTCCAATATTTTTCTTTTCACTATTTTGGGATTACTTCTTTTTTTCTTTAAATTGAACTTCCCCCTCAGGGAAGGTTTGAAACCACCCAGGATTCCAAAAAAGTTATCATCCTAATCAGAATAAACTTGAACTTTTTATTTGTGATTTACTGAGAGAAAACCAAGTTATAAAGCATAATACAGCATTATCAGCTTTTGATGTCAATGCAATATCATAACAATTTTGTTGAATTTGTCATGGGGGGTGTCTAGCCTGAATTTCCCCTCAATATTTTGTCAATTTTGCACAATTTCTCTGTCGTTAAACGAAACAGAAAAAGATGTTCTGCAAAATAGCTGTTGACGTTTTGATAGTCGGTTCGACCTATTTCTCTATAAGGATTGAGGCAGTATATGTTTATTGAAACAGAACCAAACTGTTCTTAATTTGGCTTTAAAGTTCATCGAAAAAAGTCTTGAACGAGACAAATAATTATTTAAAAAAGTAAAAAATTTAGAGTGCAACTTGGAAGTTCATGACATTGAAGTATATACTTTTGAATCCAACAAGACATTGCTGATTGGTTGTCTGGTTGCCATAGTGACCGTTGGTACTGATTAAAGAAGGTTGTCTGTCTGGACTCTTCATTTTGTTTATCTGTCATCTCTCATTATCCTGGAGATGTTAGAATCTGTTACATCCTATTAACTTCATCAATTAGAGTGGGATAGATATATGCACTTTATATTCACCTTTTGGGATTCCTAATTGAGATAGGAAGTGATAATAGACATATTCCATGGAGAGATCATAGAGTCCTTTTCAATGTCTACAGACTCTCTATTACTGAAGTGGCTTTTGAAATAAATTTTAAAGAGTTTTTTCCATGCTATTCGATGTCCACCCTCACATGACAAAGTAGGTCGTGAAAGCAAGTGTTGTCTCAAATGGGGAATTAGTTAAAAAGTTGAACTTTTAAGCTTTCATTTGATGAATTAAGTTAAGGGAGGGGTAACTTAGTGTGATTAGTGGCTAGCTTTCTTTGATTAATACTGGGTAGGCCTGGAAAATATATCTGTCCACACATGGAAATCTACTTCACGATGTGTGTGTGTGTGTAAGGAGCAGGGGGAGGGGGGAGGAGGTGTATATCAGGGACCTTTAATTGGCCCTGAGGTCGCTGAATGGGACCCCCATGTAGGGGATCTTGATTGAGGTCTTCCCCAAGGAGAAAATGAAAATTTTAGATGTCTGAGGGCATATTTAGGCTGTAAATGAAGTCTACACGCAAGGTTAAATGTGCTATTTAAATACATGGGATTGAAAAGTTGAGGGGGGAGGGGAGGGGGGACGTCCACATCCCATGGATCTGTGCCTAATTTGGGAAGGGGGGCTCTTTAATCTAGCACAATATATTTTTGTTTGTGACAATATTAATTATCACAAATGATACATTGTAGACAATTAACCACACTACGTGTAATTATAGTCCTGCATGCATCTGTACCTAACATTATATACAAAGACCTTAAGTGTAATTTTCTTGTTCCTGGTTCTAAGGTCTGTGATGTGTCCATCATTATTATCAACATTAATTAATGATATAAATATATATATGCTGAGTTTTTTTTTTTAATGATGCATTAATGTCACTTTTGCTTATGAGTCAGGATTAACAATGGCTTCATAGTAATTCCCAGTTGGGAATAATTGAATGTATACTGAACTCACTGATTACTCATTAGGATACCAATTAACCATGTGTGTAAGTGATTCATACAGTAGATACTCTAGACTACTAAAATTCATATGGGATTCTATTGTATCTACTATCTAACATAGAATATGAAATATCTACATTCAGCTATCCAGGATTATTATTTGTCTGCCTTGGTATCACCTATCAAGATACAATGTTGTACAGTTTTAATGAGCAAACATTGCTACACAAATGTTAAGATGTAGCTAGCAGTTGCAGCACCATCCAATAGTTTCCACAGCTATGACTTTCATGTGGGTATGGTGCTGCAAGCTCAATACCACTAAGTATTGGTCAGATGCCTGGGCTAGCTATCACCCCCTACCCCCCATCCTCCATGCCCTACCCAAACCACCACTCAGTCTCAGACCAGTACCGATGAGCCTGATTAATATTGCAACTCTACAGTAACTGCTGAATGGTATGTACTCACTCTATGATGTTAAGTAGCAACTCTACAAGCTAACCTTTCTCTGTATTGCAATGATCTTTCATCTGATAATTTTGGTGTCAATAATTAATAGTAAGAATTAAGCGAAATGGAAGAGAAATAAATGTATGTTTGCCTCAGTTGCTCTCATCGTTTTAGGTGTGAACAATACTTGGCACAGTTAAGAGGTCTTTTCCGATTTGCTAGGCATGGCGACCATTTCAGATTTCATTTCGCATAAATAATCACCTCCCATGTTTAATAAGTATAGTTTGGTCATACTACATAAGGGGAGACTGGTGCATGTATGCATGCATCAATCAAATAACATATCTTACCATTGACATGTCATTGGAGGACCATGTGAATGACAATCACGGCTTGCAACGTTCGTTAACATAGTACATCGTCGGCAGCTGTCTTAATTAACACCTCTCGTACTAATTGCTTGCATATTTGCTTTGCTTTATATATAACAATGTAACTACTTTATTTGTATTTGAGTATAATCATATCTTTGTGTTCTTGTCAAATTATCTCTGGGAAATATGTATGAGTGGGCTGCGGTGTTATTTCTAGTAGATGATTTATATCTCTATACGCTGGTATGTAACATATTAAGCACTTCTCTGTATAATTGTCAGCACCTCTGTATCTATATCTGTATATATCATTATGGTTTCATTTTTTATGGTCTTGATTTACTCCAACTGGTAACCTTTAACCTTTAATGTTTATTCATGCTGTGTAAATAATGCATTTTTTCTCGTTCCTTTGAGTGTAGTGTTTTCCTTGTTCATACCTAACATTTTGATTTCTATATTCATGTTGACAGTGGTCTGCTCAGTAGTGTGCACATATACCACTGTCAGGGAGGAGAGGAGAGGGAGGGTGGGGGGAGTTAGAGGGAGGATGGGAGAGCAGATAAGGGGGAGGGGGGATCAGTGAAGTTACGGGTAAATGTGGATGAGTGAAGAAGGGTGAAAAGTGAGATGTGAAAATGTTTGTTTGTTAAAGTATTTGATCACTGCTTTGTTTATAAACTTCCTATTTCAAAGACAATTCATAACATTTTATAATGGTCATAGGTCATATTTTACGTTTTTAAAGGGTAAACACAATGTATTACTGTAGGTGAAGCAGTAGGAGGGTAGCATCTGGGGAACAATGTTTTCCTTAAAGTTAAAATGGTATGTTACGTTTTCCTCCTCGTTGGTTTTTGCTCTTCCTCTTGTTTACCTAATTTTGCTTTGAAAATAATCTATGGTGGTTACATTTTTCTTCAGGTGAACCAGAAAATGTGTGGATACCATTGCATGCTCACTTGTATGGTTGTCTCTATCAGTTCTGTCTGGTTTAGACTGATCATATCTGTGGTATATTTCAAGGAATTTTCAGTGAATATGATGGCCCTGGACTGCTTATTATTTCTCATATTTATATAGATGTGACATGAGCAATGACTTAAGACAGTTATATTATAGTTTTGAATCTTACATTTCCTCTTTCCCACCACCCTCCTTAAAATAAATATACCCCTCCCCTCAAAAACAATACCCCCCCCCCCCAAAAAAAAACACCAAAAAACGAATATGAAGTCAAGTATTTCAAGAGATCTAATACCCCAGTGTTCCCATGTTGTAAATGAATTATTCATTCTCCCTTTCATTTCCTGTGATATTGGTAATAATAATAATATCTTTTCAATTTTGTGGAAAAGAAAAAAAACAAAATGATAACATTGCCACCAAAGATAACATTGCAACCATTGCAACCAAGTTTACATGGTTTTATGGAACTGTCAACCTTTCCTCATGTGTTGTTAGTGTGTTTTATAACTAAAATACCTTCAAGCAATTTGACTGGATAACAGGAAAGCTGGGAAACCTCAGAGTCGTAACCTTGGTGACATGAGGAGGTGTGTGATAGAAGTTAGCAGACAGTCTGGATAGGTTTGGTTGTACTGTTAGCCATACAGTCAATCATTCATTCATGGTGGTACTAATATTGCTGATTGACATAGTATTTAGTGTGAAATTGGTGCCATGGTTTGAGTTCTCATTCCCATCAATGCAAGTCTAATTTCTTCATGAATAAGGTTAGTCACAGTGACAATGATTTCATACAAAAAAACCATAACCAAACAATTAATTTGTTAAAGTTGGTAGTAATTTGGGTGAATATAATCGCTACAAATGTTTATGTCCTGAGACACAAAACCCACGCGTGGTAGTTATTGGTCTCTGTTATGTCAGACGACTTCCCCCAAAGATGTATTCCATTTGGGAATTTTCTCAAAACTACAGAGCATACAGAAGGTTAAATCATGCACCATCAAAAGTAGGAAATGGCTCCAAGTTTTAATTGTGTTATTTAATTTTCAAGGTTAAAATCATTGCTGCATTTGGCGTTGAATTGCAAGGGTTGAATTTTGTTGATGAGACCACCAGATATTCACACATATTGTAAATACTCTGTACATATCTAAACTTCATATTAGATAAGATAGTAGTGTGCCAGTTGTTAAACCTATTTAGCTGCTTGTAATTAGAGAGCAAAATAAAAATAAATAAAACTGTTAGCAAACTGCTTATCCACTAGAGAGCCTGTATAACTAAATGTGTAAAAGTAAGTTGGCCTGACGTTTTGATCCTGGCAGGATCTTCTTCAAAGGCTAAATGACAAGTTACAGTAACAGAAGGGACAAAAACACGCACAGAATACAGACAGGTTAATGAGCATGGTGAACACAAAGAGATAGATGTAAGGGTATTAGTAGACAAGGGATGGAGAGAAGAAAGGAAGAAACCAACAGGGGAAGAGGAGAGGTAGGAGATAAACAGTGGAGGGACAAAGAGAGGATTAAGGGAAGGGGGTAGGGAATAAACTGGAGAAGGATAAAGACAGAAAGGTGTGGAGAAAAAAGGGCATCTAATTAAAGAGCTACAAAGTAAGACATTAGTTAATTACAGAAATTTAATCCAATGTTGTTTTGAATTGTTCGACTTTCTGGCTTACTTGTCTCCTCATTACCCAAGCACTCTCACTCTGTATATATATATATATATATGTACAGTCTGATTAATACCTGGCAGCATCCCTCTTATAAAGTTACAACTCAGATGCAAAATGCAACATTTTAGAATTATGAGATAAAAAAAAACAAAATTAGTCATCAGAATGGTATGCGAAATAAGAAGGAGAAAAGAGATGTGATCAGCACTTAAACCAGATAAGACAAACTAGCTGAGGACTATATTAGACAATAATTCTCCCTAACCTATCTGCCAAGATGTCTGACAGTTAAAGTTTAGAATGTAGTTCAACAGATCAGAATGTTATCATCATCCAGTGACAGGTAGTCTTCATCTCTGCTGCTGTTCTGGGCCAAATTATGTCCTAATGAAAACTTTTTTGGTTTATTTATATTTTTTGTGAAGGCAGAGGTTGAGAGGTTATCATGTGATTGGACAGATTTATTGCTATGGCGTTGTTTGAAATTACTGATCTTAATCCCCCCCTATGCTAGCTGTTTCAGTTAATATTGACTCTCATCAGCAGCATAGTCATCATCATCTAATGGCAGGCATTAAAGGTACAGAACATTGCCAGTTTTATCAATGGCTTACAGAAGCATCTCATCCCCCCAAAATTATTAAAATTGAAGCTTGAAATTGATGCTGAGTTGGTTGGTGTGTCTGTATGGCAAGCAGATCCCCCATGCAAATAGACATATTAAGTGGAAGCAACGTAAATGGAGATTTTCAAATTTGAATGGAACGTGATTTTTCTTGGGCTCGGTAAACAATTTTCATTGTCAGGATAGTTATTCAGGAGGGATCAATACGCACATCATTCCATCTTGAGTTGTTGAGTCATATAAAAAGTCTCTATAAATAGTTAATGTGTAATTAGTTTCATGGCCAATTGTCATTCCTAATCTTCAGTGATAGATATAAAGGGCCGAGTAGTGATTTACATTTGTAAAAGTAGAAAAAAAGGAACCAACATAGCTTTTGTTGATTTGCATGTAGCCATGGTTTTGTATTGCGTTAATTACATATTGCTTTTTGGAATGTACAGTCGGTCAATTACCCTGAAGAATAACTAATTAACATTGCAAGACAAAAGGGAAAGCTCATGAAAACTGTTGTTCTGGTTGATCTGGATCTCAGAGATTCAGAATAAAAGTAAAACCATAAAAAACTGAAATGTCTCATACTGAATATTACTAACTGAACGTTTCTCTAGACATGGAATACGGTAAGTTGTTTGGGATGATACCCCGGATTGAATCAGTCATTCTCTCCTCTGGTCATTTCTTTGTGGTCGTGAATGATGATGGATGTGCGGTTTACATTGTATGTTGATGTAGGGAGCTTGTTCAAATTTACAATTTCTATTCAATGTACAGACGCCTGGATGGCAACAACCTCCTATGCAACTGTGAACTCATCTGGCTGGTTCAAATGCTCAAATCTGCCAGCAGAACACAAAATACCCAAGCAGCAGCCACTTGCTCTAAGCCTGCAAGGCTGGTCGGCAGAAATCTGGTAGAGTTGGATGCAGAGGAGCTTAATTGCAGTAAGTAATTAGTGACGATATCGGATGTATGTATGTATGTATGTATTTTAGATCCTCCTGCAAGCAGGAACTCGCGAAGAAGCGTCTTTCAGCTTATCAAAGCCGCAAGTTGACCGAAATCAGTCTCTTACATTCATATTTAACGTCACTGATTATGAACTGTCAATTTTCAACAACACTGTAACTGAATGACATACATTAATCTTGGAGTGACTCGAACCGGGACCTTATGATTGAAAGGCACCGGCGTTAACCACTGAGCTAACACTCCTGACATGTAGGATACCCTTTGATGGATATTGGATAATACTAGTGGATTGCAAATTGTCTCTCATATTGCAATATTATTAAAATAATATTTTATTTTAAACATTAATTAGTGGTGACACATGTGATAGTCGAAAATGGAGGAACAAATGTTTTTGCTGGTTATGCACCATGGGATTGTTTGTTTGGTTTTAATTGACTGGGCAGTTATAGTCATGTCTTCAACTACAGCACACTGTGGACTGCTAGCCAGGGAAAGGCTACATGTTCAGTTTTCTGACTGAAGCCGATGTGACTTAAAACTGAAAAACTCTTGATCGGTGGACGTAGTATTTAAGACACGTGCAAACTGCCATTAATTTACCCACATTTCTCCACGTACAGAGTACAGACGTGGTGAGTTGAGTTTCCTCTATGGTCGGTCGGTCGGGCTTTATACAAACAGATCACATTTTCAGTTGCCAAACTGGTAGTTTTATTTCGTTAAAATTGTCCGCTATGAAAATATATGCCACAACATTCAAAACCACTGCTAAGCATTCTGTTCCATGATGATATCAGCTCTGCTGTCCCAGACCTTAATTGCTGTGATTTAATGTCTCCCAAATATTTTGTTGCCAGTAGCAAATATTTTCATATCTTGTGGTTTCATTACTTGGTACACATTTCCCCTCCAATTCCAAATATTTGCCTGGGTTTTTCAACTGAGCCCACCCCACATCTGAATCCAGCATGTCTGTCAATCATGTCATACACCAAGGCCTTTGAGGTATGTAACCTGTAGATATACATGATGGTATTTGTATCAAATGATTTCCATCCAATTCTGAGTTTTCTCTGACACCTGCTATCAATCTCACTTTTGCCTCCCACCACCCCCTCCCCCCCCCAATATTAACTCTACCTATATTTCTTGCAACTGTTGTAAATATAGTTCACAAGGTGTAAAAACTTCTTCGTTATTTTTTGGGAGAGCAACAAACAAGTTCATTGGAATTGTTGTTTTGGTGCTCAAGGTTACATCATGTTGTGAACTTCCTTTCATTCCTTATGGTAAACGGATATGGTGGTTACCCTCTTTGCCAAACACTGAAAACAAAGACTTCTTGCTGTGATCCGTTTAAATTGTTTGGCAAATGGTTTTACCATGATTAAACCAGAGAATTAATACACAACTGACCTTGACAAGACCTTAAGAAAATTGGGACAATTTAGTTTGCCAGCAGGACGATAATATTTCTGCTGCAAAAAGCGGCACAGTCCGCATTTATCGAGACCGATGGTAACCTCTAGTATAACTGCTCAGATAAAATGTGGTTTGTCCCCTCAGCAAGTTCACCAAAGTAAGGCCTCTTTATACATGTATGTTTCTCTAATTTCTTGCCTTTAAAGCAGCATTTTGCGTCGTTTTCTATGATTTTTCTCAACCTCACTGACTCCACTATGCCATAACGACATACATAACTAGCTTATCTATTTAAATCTTACTTCAAATGGTGGCATAAATGTCGAAAATTTGCAACTTTCAACTTTGTTTTTCTCCAAGATATTTTCCGTTGGGATCCCAATAAACCTCGCCCATAATATGATTATTTAAACACTACGAACGTCATTGACCAACACCATGCGTGATTTGTGTACAGTCTATATGGCAGTTGTAGCAGGGAGTTCCATAACAACTCCCTGGTTGTACCAACGCAAAGTCTTGAATCTATTTTTAGCAACGTCTCATAACTAAACCTCGGCTCTGATTGGTTGAATTCAAACGAGTGGGTTTGGGGAACTGAATGCGATTAATTTTGTATGTGGAATACTCACCAATTAACGTTTTTGGCAGGGAAAAACTTGGCTAATATCTTAGTTTGCTGTTTTGTGATTTGATGTATGTAAAAAACTTGATGGACATGTCAAAAAAGTAGAAAACGGCGACCAAACGCAAAATGCTCATGAATAAACATACTATTCACTGATTGGTGGAATTCAAACTAGTGGATTTGGAGATATGAAAACTTTGTCGAGGACACTCTTACTCGTTATCGACATAAATCGTTAATTACTCGCTAATTAACGCTCTTGGCAGGGTGAAACTTGGATGGTATCTTAGTTTGCTATTTTATGATTGATACATGTAAAAAAAAACCAAGCACATGTTAAAAAGATGGAAAAAAGCGACTCAACGCAAAATGCTGCTTTAAGAAAGTGACAAAACTATATAGAGATATATATTTATATTTGTTATGTCATTAGAAATCAAAATGGGTTTTTAATTTTCAAAACTGTTAGAGTATCTCTGTTTGTCTTCACTACCGTGTCACAACATATGAGATAATGCATCGCATTTCTCATGGAATCAATTGACCTTTGACCTCGTCTACCATGATCAGTGTTGTAAATCTTTAAACTTGAGGTTTTGTATATTTGTTCCGTATACAGGATGTCTGGGGGAAGATTTCAACACTTAAAACAGATGTTCCTGGTAGAAGTATATTACAAAGAGATATATGTCATGTTCATTAATTCATGTTATAAAAGTTTGACAGGGCCTATTTGAAGTCAGATCATTTAAATTTGACTGCAACAGCTGTGAAAGTCAGATGGGAGCTGTTACAAGATTACTGCATGTATACGAAGGGGTACTTTAACAAAATAAACTCACTTTAGGGCCTCGTGTCAGTGATTAACTTCTGTAAACATGTACAAATTAATTGACTGTATAACATCATCTGAATTTATAGAGATACATGTTTAGATCTATGTCAAATATTGATATAGAGCTCGTCAATTCGGCTTTTAATTGATAGCAATCAATTTTATACTCGTAATCATGTTACATTCCTGACGATATATTTTGATAGTATTGTTATCATGAAGAGCTAATGTTCTTTCAATGGACAGTCTGAGACTGTTTTGGGATTTGATGATGACATTTTAACTGTTATAGAAGTGTAACTCCCTAAGCTCATTATACCTATATGTTGGGCTGGGAATATTAATACATGAGTAGTCATGATAAAACAAGACACGACATACCCAACCACCATTCTTGGTCTAGGTGGTAGTAGAGATAAATGCTGTCCTGATCAACTTTCCAAAAATAGCCTAGGAAAAGCTTACTCCATTGGGAAGATATGGCATATATTTAATGATTCTTGAACAACTTCCCCAAACAGCTAAGTAAAAGCTGACTCCATTGGGAAGATATGACATAAATTTAATGGTTCTCCACCACACTCTAGACTTACTACTACTTGATCAAGTCTAAATATAACATCATCGAGTCACATTTGCTTGAATTTATTTACAATGTTTATTTTTTGTAATGGAGATGGTTTTTTGCAAATGCTGAATGTAAAATGTTGCACCTTATAGCTGCATGACCTAGTCGTAGTGATCGAGTTGGTTTCTGTGTCAGCACTAAATTATAACATTCCACCAGAGAAAGACAGAGAAAGTAAAGGGTTTCACAACCTAGTTTGATGATGCAACTCTTGATCAATCTTTACTTGTTGCTGATGAATTAATGCACAAGGCCAACATTTTCATTCCGTTGGCTGCCTTTAGCAGTCATGATGAACGTCCTGGATCATTTCTTGAATATTCAGAACATGATCGGCAACATCGTTTAATGCCGCTGCGATATCATTTTCACTTCTCTTCACGAACCACCAAAGAGTAATCCTGGACACAGTTTCTTCTGTTGAAGTGCTGGCTTTTTTTTTTCATATGGTATAATGTGTTAACCAGTATTGTTCCCTTCTTTTTGTCGTTCGTTACCCAGGGGTCCCTCACATCACGGTTCCACCTTCAGATGTATCTACGCCCGAGGGCAGTAACGTCTATTTCAGGTGCGCTGCCATCGGTGAACCAAAACCAGAGATCATTTGGTTTAACAATGGGTGAGTATTCATAAAGAAACCCTCCTTGAACCTGTCTTCGTCATATAAGAGGTGGCAAATCGTGTGGATCTGTTGCATTCCACTGCCACCTGGGAACAAAGTCAGATTTTTTATCCTGTAACAACAGAAAAGTCTTTGTGAGTGGAACCAGTGCGCCTGTAATTCATGTTTGTGTTTGATGTGCAACAAAAAAACGATACATATCTTAGCAACATTATGTGCGTTTTTTTTTATTTAGCAAATCATGTTTTCCCAACGTGAGGTGTGGTTTAGGTTTTTACACCACATTTTCATCATTTCCTCTTGCTACCAACTGTCTAACACTTTTGTGTATGATGTGTACATACCAAATACAAATAATTCATTAAAGTGATTAGAACAGAGACAGATTAAAATTAAAATAAAAGATATAAGCGTGTATGAATATCTAAATCCTCCCAAAGGATCATAAGAAAGGATTTTAAACTCCATTTTTGAGTTCAAAGTGCAGCTCTATGAATAAAGGTATGACTAAAAAGTGTGATTCCAATCACTTAAAGTATGTACAAACTTCAACATTGATTTCACTGCCAGGATAAGAGTATTGTTTTCCACTGACACATCTTATTGTCTTTGAAGTGTGATATTCGTTATTGCCTGTATGGAAGTAACATGGACACTCAAAGGAGCTTTGAAGAAATTTGTACCAATTCTTTTGAACTTTCACTCTCCTCATCATACTTATTGCAGTTTGGCTACATTGACTTGAGCAGTATTTACGTTCCGAAGTGTTTTGGTAACACATGGAAGATAAAGACTTGGCAGGCATTCGTGCCCCACTGGTAGATACCGTCCCCACTTGTAGATACCGTCCCCACTTGTAGATACCGTCCTTATGTCGTATCATGATTTTGGTAAACATGCTAGTGCTTGTCAGGAGTGGAGCTGCAAAACAACAGGCATTGCTTAGACAATCAAAGATGTTTTCTTTGCACAGATTAACCTGACCGACTGTAAAATTGTGAGCAGAATTATTAAACAAAACTGGAGATGCAAATAGGCTGTGTGATTGATTATATATATTGAACGGATAGATTATATCCTCGTGGCAGATAGTTATTATTTACCAAATTTACATAGCGCTCTTTTCATGCTTAAGCATGTTCAAGAGCGCTTTACAATGACAACAAAATGACAAAACCCTTCAAATTTGAATATGAAGAATAAAATTGACGCAGCTTAAATATTAAAATAAAAAAATATATATACGAAGGAATAATTTTAAAAATAAATATAGATTTTCAATGAAATTCCTAAAAAAGAAAAAAGTGAGTTTAAAGTAAATTTAAGTAACAAAATGACAAAACCCCTTAAAATATGAACCCGAAAAATAAAATGGACGCAGCTAATATGAAATTAACAGGAAATAGAAGAATATGTTTCCCATTGGTAGATGAGACTCCATCGCAGTGTCCTCATCTTAAACTCTCCTAATCCAAAATAATAGATCACAGTTAGTGGTCTGTGTGATATCATCATGTTTTTGCCAAAAGTTCTACTCTCCTGCTTATAATCTTGTTCTTGAGTTGTCCTTGTAATGTGCTACAATGGGAACATTTCCTTTTGAGGCAATGTACTCTTTTCATTTAAGTCTTGGTCTTAATAGGTTTCATCTAATCACACATAGCTCAAGTTAGGAATGCTCAAGATATTGAGATGGGATATTCCAGGCATAGTGTGGAATATTTAATTGTTGAAAATATTAGTGGTAGAATTTTATGTCTTCCACCAGAATAAACCTTTAATTAATGGTAGGAATTGAGCAGAGAAATCTTTGGACAACAACAGGATTACAAGTCTTTTGGGCTCTTGTCCTAACCTGTCCTCACATAAAATGTCTTTCTGGTCTCAAATTGTTTTGATAATTATGCTGTCAATGTTGGTTCACTTACATACAGGGTGAAAGGTCATACAGTGACCCCAAGTTTCGATTGGGAAATAGAATCAAAATTGTTTGTTAATAGTTGATACTGATTTATGTTTGGTTGGAAAATTACAGGAGTTATCTCCATGGTGACAGTTTGCTATCAGCCTCCCCATAATTGGGACAATGAAAAAGGGCAAAGGCCAGTAAAGTATTATTAAAGGTCATGTTTACGTAATTTGTTGTCATTGTGTCCTCAGTGCATCACTATTAGTAGTCAGTACTTTAGTGGGACCATACAAAAGGCCAGTAAAGTATCATTAAAGGTCATGTTTATGTAATTTGATGTCATTGTGTCCTCAGTGCATCACTATTAGTATATAGTCAGTACTTAAGTGGGACCATACAAAAGGCCAGGAAGGTATCATTAAAGGTTGTGCAATTGACTGACACATCGTCATTGCGTTCTCCTGGCATGCTTTAGCTGGTCAGTACTTGTTTTAGATGGAATCATAAAATAGAGTATGGCCAATAAAGCATGGTTAAAGGTCACATGCACCTGATATGTTGTCACAGTGTACTCAGTGCAGATCATTATCCAGTCCAGGTTAATTGTGATCATAAAGCATAGTAAAGCATTGTTAAAGGTCATGATGCAATGGATATGTTGTCAGTTGTGTCCTGTGTAGGCTCAGTTCATCATTATTAAGTCAGTACTTAATAATTGGGATCATAAAATGCAGTAAGGAGGTCATGTTTATCTGATGTGTTTTCATTGCATCAGTTAATAGCTAGGCAGTGACTATGTGTTAGACAAAGCACTGTATAGGATAACATAGTGTACTGTTAATTGGTAGGTCCTGGAGGGATTTTAACCTAACCTTTTCTGGGTCACTAATAATGACCTACAATTCAAGGATTTTATTTTCTATTTGTTTTTTTTGGTTATTTGTTTTCTACATTGAGGTAAGCTATGACATCAAGGTTCTTACTTTCTTGTTAGAAAATTAAGTTTTTGACAAATTGTCATTTTGTGCAATAAGGTTCACCTTGTCCTTTCTTCTGAGGTCATACTTTTGAAAGGATCTTGTCACTTTAAAAAAGAAAGAATGCCAAATATGTTGATGTCCCTCTCCCTTTTGGCAAAGCTTTTGTTTTCAACCAATCTACCATTCCTAGAAGATTGGAAATTTACCAACATTTTATATGAACTGTCCCATAAAAAAGAAAACATGTTTGTCAAGTTATTTTCTGTTGGAGAGTGGTTCTGGGTGAAAACAACTTGTTCAAAAACAAACATTCTTTGTTCTTTGTGTGAGTCAGGAGTTGCTTCTGCTATGATACTGTTTGAAGTCTGCCTCAAGAAAATTGAGGACTGACTGATGTATTAACTACTGTATAGTTCTGTAAACTTACTGAGACATCTTAAATATATTCTTCTTGATTCATTTTAATGCTCATCTATGCTTTGAGGGGTGGGGGAGGGTAGAGTGTAAGGTGAGTCTAGGGAGATGCGGGGGGGGGGGAGAGGAAGGTATCAACGTTTAAGTTGTAGGACTGGTATACTGTATGACAGACTTGATTGGTTAAGGACTTATTATCTTGACTAACAGAATTTTCACTTAAACAAGGACCTTCCGAGGTCATACCTACAAAAGGATCTGTAACAATACAATTTTCACTAAACAAAGTGTGAATTGAATAACAGAAACTTTAAGGTCAAGCAGACCATGTAATGTTGGTATGTTATTAACTAGATAGGCCTAAGTTACCAAGTTACTGAGACATTTTATGTATTCTTGTTGATAAGTTCTCATTCTTACCTATGTTTTTTTTTTGGGGGGGGGGGGGGAGGTGGGTCTGTAGACTTTCACTTAATGACATATATCCAGTGTGCTAAGATACATTGCACCTCTATCTTACAGAGGAAACTACATAAGCTACTGATTTGAAATGTAGTCACAAAGGCAAACCAAACCATTGACAATCTCTGCACCACATTAATCTTAAAACTTGTCAGTTGACTTATCAAGAAAGCAGTCCTTGCCCGTTCACAACATGTGCCTCTACTCAACCTTGTCCAGCACAGAGTGGATAAACATACAAATCTAGGTCACTGTGTTACCGAAAATATATTCTAAGATAATCACACTCAAAGTAATTCTCCTTTACAGGCTCCAGGTGGGGTCCTACGTAGCTATCAAGTTTACTACTGGCAAGAAGAACTTTGTCTACTTGGCAATGTTGAGTATGGTTGAGACAGTATTTGCCTGATGTACACAAAAAATTTTCATTATGGCAGCTACATTATGCTTTATACTGTGGAGATCAATCCATAAAGTAATATGCTCATCTTATCTTCTTATTCCAGGTTCAAGGCATCGCTAACAGCCAAGTTGGACTGAAATTCTTGCAACGGCGAAAGAGTGGGTCCTTCCAGTTTACCAATGAACTTTGCCACCTTCATCCATTGTCGGACATTTGCAGAGTAATGTCTCCACCATCAGTCTCTGGAGCAAATGGCATTTGTGTATGAATTTTGCCACAATGAACTGGATCACGTTTTACTTGATAAAAATTGTTCAATCAAGTAACTTTGAAGGCCTTCATTTTGAACATTTCTTCTTTCTTGTCAAAGCTTCACCTTCTTAAATATTGGATTCACCTTTTCTAGTTTTATTCTTGTGAAATGGTTTGAGATTTGAATAAATGTGAGGCGCCTTGTCAGATTGTTTACTATGCCAGTCATACAGTTTTCTATTGGACACAGGATGTATTCCTGTGCATGAATAATTGACTTTTAAAATATTTCAGATTTGATAAAATTATTTGTTCATCTGTAAATCATTAACTGTTGTTCATTATTGGGGACACTAAATTTTGGTGTCCCCGTTATGCTTAAGTTTTTTCCTACTTCCATACAACTCGCGGTATTAGAACTTGCACTAAAATAAATCTTGTGTGTGTAGGTGGTCCTTTGTGGTTTTAACATGTAGGTATGATTGATTGTATTATATTAGGGACTGTTCATTCCACTCTGTTGAGTTTATTTTGTTGTAATAAAAACGCTTTTAAAAAAACCACCTTGTGCTTTCGGAAAATAGCATGTTGTAATTTTTTTTGGCAACTTTCTGTTGAATGAAACTCATTTCTCCTAAAACCTTTTTTATTGTTGAAAGTCATCTATATAAAACCAAGTGCAAAAGAGATAACAGAGGCAGTGTAACCTATAGGCATGTCACCTTCCCCCTGTTGACAGGTTCGGATTTTGGTGTCTCTGTTATGTTGGTTTTTTCGTCATATTGATTTGCAATACTATTGTTAACCTGTAGGCGCACTTTTTTTTGTACTTCTTTACTGTTATTTTGGAAAACCGACATAATAACTCTATCATAAAGTAAAATTTCATCTTAATTGAAGGATATTGACATTTTGGATGCACGTCACACTATTGGACCCCAGGTTTATATAAAAACCCATAAACGAATATTCGTCATGAATAGTTCATTTCTGCATTGTGAATTAAAGTACTATAAATTCCACACTACAATGTAATCATTTTACAACATCCTTCATCTTCAATCTTTTGATGTATCATTGCTTCAATGAAATCGAAAAGCAAAGGTAAGTGCAGGTTTCATGCAACAATGAAGCTAGGTAATGTGAAGTAGCTTGTAAATTTTCTTATAGACCTTTCTATTTAAGCAAACTTAAAGGTAGTCTGTTTTGGTCCCAAATTATGGCACGTTATAATTGATAGATGTTTTCAAAAAGTACTTTCCTGTTAGTCATTACTTTTCAAATTGTTTTCAGACATTCTAAATGGACACACAAGATGACTCAATGTCCCATGTAGGTAAATTTTCTCCAAGGTGGTAAGAAACATAGTTAAAGATTTTTGGACGGAAGGTGACCATATTTGAATAATCTGACTAATTTTGGGCCAATACAGTATACCTTTTTAGCAGGAGAATGAGAAATTTACCTTTAAGTGCTGCTCCTTCAGGCACTGGTATGTTGCATCACAGACTTCTGGAATATATCCAGAAATGCTATTGTGTGGCACACTAAACGCAAACTGCAGATCTCTAAATGCATCACCTGTGAATGACATATATAATATGCTATGTAAATCATTGAAGTGACTTTTTATTAATAATACGTCAATTGTTTAACAATTCTATCCTGTCATTTCTTTTGTAACGTTATAAGCATTTGCATAGCAAAGCGTTTTTTTTCTTGAGTGATAGACAAATGAATGCATAGCCTATGGTGTTTTATTCTTGCCAGATCTACCCATTAGATTTGGCTGAAACAGTCAAAAATTGTGATGTCAGTATGGCCGAAAATATTTAAAATTATGAAGAAATTTCATGTAATTGAAAGATGTACTAACAAAAATCAGCATATTAGGCTAGATGACAATCCTTGAAATATCTGAAATAGTATATGCTTTCACGCATATTTTTCCTTTCAGCCACTGAATGAAACAGATTCTTAACCATGTGAGGGTCCAGGGTGTGTTGGGGGGGGGGGGGGATGTAGAATGTAGAAAAACATTCTGATAATCCATTCTTTTGCGCAACTTTGACATAATTTTGTACGAAGGCCTCAGTCTAAACGGTAATTGTTTGCTGCCCTCTCCGCCTTCCCCAACCGCAAAAGGCACCCATTAGTGGTGGAGTCAACTAGATTATTGATGAATTTTGGCTACAGAACTTCGTCTTACAGACCTCCCCCAACCCACACTCCCCCACCCTTCCCAAATGTACTTGACGTCTGCTGGCAGTGCCTCCCGAAAATGCGTATTCTTCTTTGGAACCATTGGTGACACCATTCGAAGTATGTTAACGAACTGATCATGCGTCATACGCATATACCTACGTCAACTGTGGGCATCCTTATCCCTCAACTCCGGTAAAATATTTACAAATTCGGTAAATTGGGCCGTTTTTTCTATCCACGATCCCTTCCAGCATGATCTCTTGCTTCTGCCCTTGTCTTTGTGAGCTTTTAAAAGACTAGCGACAACCACTGCGGCCGCAAACCTCCGTTTTTCTGCGCCCTACATGTAACGTCGACTATTCATATTAGCTGCCATTTCGCAATTGTTTTTCGTAATCGATTCTGTAGTTGTTTGAACAGTCGCGCGTATGTGACCAGAAAGTTGATTTCGAAGTTAAATCGAAAATTGCTTGATTTTAGTTGCGAGTTTAATCTCGTGTTGAATCGCGCAGATGTGAGCCGGCCTTAAGGAATCGGGATCTGCTTGTTTATGGTTTGTATGATGAAGAGCATTGATGGAAGTACTGTAATAACGGTTGTTATAATAATAATAAATTGAAGTTATCAAGCGCTAAAATCTACGGAGTATTCAATAGCGCTGTACAACCCTAATAGAACGCAAACTTGAAAAAAATTAGTCTTCAAACAAGACTTGAACTGACTGAGAGTGGGAGAACTACGCACAGATATGGGCAGACCATTCCAGAGCTTGGGCCCGGCTGATGGAAAGGCACGGTCGCCATAGGTTTTCATTTTAGTTCTGGGAACAGTGAGAAAGAACGAGACGCAGCCGGCAGTAAACATCGGCGCCAACACATTTAAAAAAAAAAAACACGTCCTAATGGCCCCGACCATAATTGTCATTTATGCTGTATCCCGTCAGGCGGGTGAAGTAACTATCTAGTGAATCAGGATATGCTTGTTTATGGTTTGTATGATGAAGAGCAATTAGGCCTCCCAGGAGCAGCGTACGCAAAGTGTTGTTCTTTTTACGTGACCCGCGATGCGGGATCCAAAACGTCACGGTCAAACGGCACTACCGAACCATCCCATTCTGATAAACGAAACTCAAGTCAAGGGAGCAAAAACAGTAAAGTGTTGGCAAATGAAATGTATGACCTCAACTTGAAGTCTCAAACGGCAAGTGAAGCACAACGGAAACTATTAACATCTTAAAAATATCGTAATAATGTGATGCTATGATTGTGACGTTTTGGTTCCTGCAGTACTAAAACCTAGTCGGGGGTATTCCGCGAGACCGAAGGTCCGCGGGACCGAAATTGAAAAAAGGTCCGCGAGGCCGAAATTAAAAAAGGTCCGCGAGACCGAAATTAAGAAAAGGTCCGCGAGACCGAAATTAAAAAACGCAATTAAAAAAAAGTCCGCGAGACCGAAATTGAAAAAAGGTCCGCGAGACCGAAATTAAAGGACTTTCGGTCTCGCGGACCTTTTTTGAATTTCGGTCTCGCGGACCTTTTTTGAATTTCGGTCTCGCGGACCTTTTTTTCAATTTCGGTCTCGCGGACCTTCGGTCTCGCGGACCTTTTTGAATTTCGGTCTCGCGGACCTTCGGTCTCGCGGACCTTCGGTCTCGTGGCCTGTAACCAATGCCGCATGGCAGCGCCCATCGTAGACTTGGTCTACAACTGAGGGCGCCCTTCCACAAAGCTGATTGAATTGGAAGGATAATTAGCCATAAATGTTCGAAAGAGGGGAGTGAGGGCGCACTCATATTAATTGTAACAGGCAAAGTAATAGCAGAAGGGTCTTGAACAAGACTACGTCCAAGGCGCTAAACGCAGCCTACAAAGATGAAATCAGATTCAAGGCTACATAGATAATTTTACGATGTCAACAACGCCGTTAACCGATGTAAATACACTAAGAAACAACCGATGGACTAAATTGACCGTCATGTGGATCACCTAACCTATATAGCTTCATTTCTGATAGCTTAACTAGGACTAATGCCATAATGCTGCTTATTACGGGCTTACTGAACTATATCAATTCACCGCAGTGCACTGATATTTTACGCACGTAGGCTACATACAGTTCACGCAGTTCAGTGCACAACTATAACTAACGATAATAACGTACACGTGTAAATCGGTTTATAACTTTAATCCTAAATAACTGGGCGTAATCTCTATCTTTGCTGCCAATTATTCATACAACTCAAAAATGTATCAGTAATTAATATTCTGAGCACTTACAATATCTACGCATAGTTAGACACGTTGCCGTGGTATTAGAAATATATACCAACTTGGTTGATAGAGATGATAAGAAAATGCATCGTTCGTAGACTTGTAGCTTGTTTTGTAAGAAATTTTGTCAAAGGTTGCCGCACTGCACGTTACCATCAGCTTATTTTATGCTTGCCTGAATATAAGCCTAAGTTTACGCGCGTGAGAATTTGCTACTTCAAAGAACACCGCCTCTGAGTTGCGATCACCAGTCTTCCGGAGACCGGAAAGTTCAACCCTTCGAACAAAGGCCAGGTGCACGATTGCTTACGTCGTAGTTAACAACTTAGGGGGGAAACGGGGATTCTCGGCAATTTCAAAGAATTGCAACATTACTGCAAGCTTAAACAGTTCACACAGCGTAACGAATGACATTCAAAAGTTAATATACTACGCAAGTTCGGTTACCATATATATGCACAACCACTGGGATAGTAGCATGCATGTGGGTATTTGAAGGTTTATGGCTTAGTAAAATTAATACTAGGCCTATGTCAATAGTCGGCCTATGATGCATAGCAATGTGCAAGTTAGTAGAGCCATTAACGTCACTTTGTTTTTTGATTAAAATTTATAAATTTATTAACATTAGAATATCCTTGCATTGTGCCTTTTTTAAAGAACCACAGATGATTATAATGGAATATCTTTCCTTGGGCAATCTTCTCACTCATCTTCGTCAAAGCAGACAACACGTGACCAATCAGATAACCCAAAGAGTAAGCTTAAGAACAACTCTCTCGCCGACGGATCTGATAAGATATGGATATGAAATTGCTAAGGGAATGTCATATCTTGCTTCAATGAAAGTAAGCCAAACTTTTGTAACAGAGTTAATTTTTTGGCGTAAAAAACTTACTCTATGCAGATGTAAATACCAGGTTAACTTAAAGGTCAAACTAAAACTATAAATATATACCCGACTTTTCTCAACATTTTTCTGACTTTCCTAAAAATGTTAGCGGATGAGCTCCCTCTTTACAAACAGCACTGCCAATTAACACTTCAATGACACAAAATTTGGTACCTGAGCACTTCATTCACTATCAGACGAGATATCATCAATCATTGTTTTGCGTTGAATTTATTAAACATCATCGGCGTTAAGCTTAACGAACAAGAGATAAAACAAATTATTTTACTATATTCCATCAAATTCAATAAACTAAGCAAGAACGTGCTATTGGGGTTATAGAGCGAAGCAGGGTTGTTTTTTCCCTTATTTTTTCAGACACAACCAAAATATCCTTAACAAACAAAGAATAATTAATAACAATCCAAGGCAAAAACAAAAGACTTATTTTGTTTCCTTTCACACAGTGCATTCACAGAGATCTGGCAGCGAGAAATATTCTACGTTCAGGAGAAGACGTTTGCAAGTTATCGAATTTTAGTCATTCTCGTGACGTCATTAAGGATGGCATTGCCCACAGGAAGACCCAGGTGCGTCTCTAAACATCCGTAAATTAATTTACTAATTAATCGCAAAATTTCAAGGTACTGCTGGTCCTCGTGAGGGGTGCTGGGTAGCAGGAGGGCGTTAAAGGGAATGATTATAGTTTGTGTATTACCCAGATATAAGATAAGATGGTAAGATTGCAGAGCCCTTTAGAGGGCGCAGAACGGAATGAGGGTGTGGGGAACAAACTTTCCTACGTAGGCTATAATGCCCCTATTGGTATCTTATCCAAATGTTAGCCATTTCGCGATTCCACGCCATTGATCGCACTATGCAACTAAAACAAAATTTTGCGGGTAGCTGTGTGTGACATGTGTATTTATGGAAGATTCCTTAGTTCATAGAATTTTTTTTTTAAAACATTGCGAATTTTTTATTCTAGAATCTCTCGTTATTTTCCTACTGACCATCGAAATATAAAATAATATTGTCCTTATACGATTTTAAAGTATAATTTTCAGTATTATATTTGTTTTATTATTATTTTATTTGTTTTTGCTATGTAGGGTCGGTCGTCCATCAGGTGGATGGCTACAGAGTCACTTCTCGAGAATGCCTTTACGATCAGAAGTAACGTTTGGTCCTTCGGTGTTCTTCTCTGGGAGATTGTTACGATAGGTAAATGGTCACGGGACGATTACAGTTAATTCCGATGTAGATGCCATTCATAAAGCACTGTTAACTGGATGGGCAGTTCTGCCCTCTAACACTGTGTTCAAACTAAGAACAAAATTTGAAAGTATGTTTGTCTAATCTTTTCTACTATTTTTGTCACAAGTAATGTTTCCAATCTCATTGCCTTTGCTAATTTTCTAAACTATAGTCTCTCTTGCCAGCCGGTTGCCATCGAATTTGTTTGTTTGTTATGTTTGTATTTTGGTTTTTGCTTCTTGATTCTTCTCTTTCATTTTCGTTTGTAATGTTTGTTTGCTAGTCAGTTCTTCTTCTTCTCCCCCCTCCCTCCCCCACCCCTTGGAATTACTGCTGATTGCAGTGCCTTCTGACTGGAGTCGTTTTGTCAATTTTGTACCGAAATTGACAGTCCTTCTTTACTTGACATTAATAGCTTGTCATATTTCACAATAGTTCACATATCGTCAAACAACATCTAGGGAACCAGGGAGTTTCTTCTGTAGCAACTTCCTGGTGGAACTGATCATTAAAACAAAATTATCACTCATAGTTCACAGCTGGGACCACTAATATATTGTCATGAGCAAAGTTAAGTTAATTACAGTATCCACATAGCTAAAACAACATTAAAATAAAAACAAAAAGCTAAAGAAGAAACTAAAACAAATATGATCTGGTCAGGGCCTTTGTTAGTAATAAGTTAGTCAAGTGAAGTCAACTTCCTATAACTTACTACTTCTCTCCAGAATTATATATAGGCCAACTGAGTCAACTTCAAGTTCGCTACTTTATTACGTCACTTCCGTCTTATGCATATGCATTCCAGGTTCATATCCGTATGCAGGCATTACAAGTGGGAAACTAACAAGATTCTTACAAGATGGGAAGAGAATGACCAAACCAGATCACTGTAGTAACGAAATGTTAGTATAACCTATCAAGTACTAGACTTATAGTGAGTACGTATTGGTACTTATATATTCAAGTCGAGTTACCTGTGTACCTAGTGGAGATGTACTTGTATTCGTACTCGGGACATTTCGGAAACCTAGTAGTACATAAACTAGTGAAATAACAAGTACTCGTACTCGGGACATTTCGGAAACCTGGAACATATACTAGTGAAATTACACGTGCTCGTACTCGGGACATTTCGGAAACCTATAGTACATATACTAGTGCAATAACACGTGCTCGTACTCGGGACATTTCGGAAACCTAGTACATATACTAGTGAAATAGCACGTACTCGTACTCGGGACATTTCGGAAACTTATAGTACTGATACCAGTGCAATAACTCATACTCGGGACATTTCGGAAACCTAGTACATAAACTAGTGAAATAACAAGTACTCGTACTCGGGACATTTCGGAAACTTATAGTACTGATACTAGTGCAATAACTCGTACTCGGGACATTTCGGAAACTTAGTACATATACTAGTGAAATAACACGTGCTCGTACTCGCGCTTAGAGCCTTGTACTCGTTCTTGTACTCACACCAATTGTATCCCTATACTCGCATTATGTACTCATACTTCCAGTCAAGCAAGTACTCTGTCATGATAAAGTTAACTGGTTGCAATTTTCAGTATTTAATTAAGTTCTTTCGTCATTAAATAAGCTCCATCATAAACGTTAGCGATTATCTGAACTTACTAGTTATATGTTGTAGTAATGTCATAACATGGAGATCATTGGAAGATATAGATAGCCTGAGTATGCGTTTCAAGTTCAAAACGAACATCACCGATACATTCACATAAACACACACAGGTGTGATTTACATTCAGGCTGAGGACCACATTGTTTTTCCCATTGTTCAAAACCACATGCCCCTAACCACAATACCCCTGAACAAAAGCATTCATCTGAGGAAGTGAGAATTCCTTTGAATTGAAGCCCGAGGACTTGGAATTCCTTTGTTCAAGTCCTCAGTCAGAATACAAAACAAGTGTGCACTGTGCACATAAACACACAAACATCCACTTCATGATGGAGAGGGTTAATTTACTAATCGCTTATACTGTATATATGGCAGTTATTGTTCAGTAAATATATGCCTTTGATATTGTTAAATTTTAAATTTTTGAATTTTTAACACAGATATTCCCTAATGATGCAATGCTGGCAAACAGACCCGAGGAAAAGACCAACATTCGATGATTTGAGCCGGAGACTAGAAGCCGTATTAAGCGAAAGCAGGGTAAGCAACACAACATAATATGTGGACAAAAAGTTAATTTTTTGTTTTGTCCCTTGTATAGTTTCTGTTTCTTGTCATTCAGCCTCTGAACAAGATCCTGCTAGGATCGAAACGTCAGGTCCACTTACTTTTTCACAAAAAGTTAATTTATACAAAAAAAATTATAATGCTTAACAATTATTCAATTAAATTTTTGGGAGTGGGAGGGAGGGAGGGGTGGTGCTTTAAAAGAGCAACTTATAGTCTAAAAATTCTGGTTATAATATATTTATTCAATGATTATCATCTACACCCCGAGATATCTACGAAGATATATACGCAGACGCCCATGCACGCACAAGCACAATTATATTTTCTGTTTTTTTTTCTTTAGGTTTAATTTAATGAAATATGATCTAATCTGAACTGCGGTTAGATAACAAATACTTCTGTTTGTTTTATTTTTTTTATTTACAGAATTATCTGGTATTGGAAGGTTTTGAAGATTGTATTTATGAATGTGCGGAAGATCTACCAAGATAGGAGTGAAGGAAGAGTCCAATATAAGAACTGAACAAATCGAGGAATGTTAGCTCAGTGGTTAACGCCGGTGCCTTTCCATCATAAGGTCCCGTGTTCGAGTCACTCCAAGATTAATGTATGTCGTCCAGTTACAGAGTTGTCGACAATTGATAATTTATAATCATTGACGTTAAATATGAATCTAAGAGACTGACCTGGCTAGCTTGCGGCTTTGATAAGCCAATGATGTATGTATGTATACATATATTATTGAAATCGTAGTGAGTTGGAAAATCCAGAACAGTGAAAAAACTTCCAGCCTCCACCGGGATTCGAACCCGAGCCTCCCGCTTTATATGCGGACACCCTAACCACTAGGCGATGGACGCTGATTGAATGTCCAGAGGCTCGAAATATAT
>JAIPMN010003753.1:0-12934 GCA_020650975.1 Apostichopus californicus | reverse complement strand
TATATTATTTTATTTTATATTATATATATAATATATATATTTATATATATTTAATATTAGAATATTAGAATTTGAAAAAACAACTGAAAATTGAACAGGAAATTAACAACTGATTAGAAAAGAGCAAAGAATTGTGTGGCCTCAGGACTCAAAAATATTTGTTTCTAGCAGAATTTGTTTTCTTCTCTCTCTTACACTTCATGATTGGAAGATTTCCAGCAGTTGAAATCTTTGTTCTTAAGTGTTTTACAATTCTTCACTTCGCCAAAATAATAACAAAACTGCAAGTAAAACTGAGAAGAATAACCTACTTTGCAATTTTTAGATCAACCTTCACTGCGTTCCTCTGACCAGCAGAGCTGTAAAATGAGAAGTGAATGATAAAATAATGATTATAGAGAAAAGATTTTATTTGTCTTAACAGGACTTTTCATAGACACATTTCTGTTATCACACTATGGAGATTTCCTAGCCAAATAGTCCGCTACACAAAACAAAGAAATCTCTCTTATTTTAGTCCATAGTCAAGAATTGAAAACTACAAAAACTTTTTGAGGTTTTACAGTGCTTTTATATGCTGCCGATTTGTGATAAAACATTCAATTTACGTTGATTTCCACGCAAACAAAACAATTGTGATGAAATGAGAGGTACAAAGGTTGCCTGCCAAATGAGATCTTACGAAAAAAACCACTTTTATTTGGGAATTTTTATCCTGCATGAGGCCTTAATAGATAGAGTGTTTTATATACAGGTGGAGTTTATGGAGATATTTTAACCAGCTAGAAATCATGAAAACAAAAAATGTGCTACTATTTTGTAGAAATGTGTGTAACATAAAATCTTGCTGGAACTTGTTTTTTCCCTTCATACCAACATTCAAAGGAAACCTAAACAGGCTTCCAGTGCAACTAAATAGTAAATCATGCACACAAAAAAAAAAAAATTTTGTTATACATTCATGTCAAAATATTTTCATCCTTGAAGTTACAATTCATTTTATTTCTTGTTCATTTTTTGTGTATTGAACTTATTCCAGTTCAAATTTCTGGAAAAATTTATACAACGGCCAAAAATTAACGTGATAGATCATTAACTAAATTCTAATTAAAACATACACACAAACTTTCAATCGATAATGACACTTGTTAAACAAATCAATCCCGTTAGGGTTGACGGGCTTCCCGCCAATCTTCAGTAACATGGCCACCTCTGATTTAAGGAACTCCTCGAAGCGAAAGAAGACTCACGCATTTGGCAAGGTAACCTTGAAGAGATCCTCGATTTGGTGCTTCTTGTTAGTGATGAGGTCGTCCCAGACCCTCCTGGCTGCGTTTCGTACCATCAATTGACCCTGTGCGGTCTCCATGCTGCTGGTGTGCTCACATTTCTCGGCACCCATGGTAGAGTCGACATGCCACGTGGTGGTCCTGTTGAAGTCGATGGTCTGGCAGTTCAGACATGGTCCCATGGCCCTACATCGACGACACAAAAGGCAACAAACGAGTGAGTGAGAGTGGAAATAATGTCGACCACGGTTGTTGTCATGAAAATCAATTCCATCTAAGGTGAATAGTGCTTTCTATGTTGATGAATTTACAAAAAGTTTACTCCGTTGGATATACCTTGTTTGGATTGGATTCAACATGATATATCTGTGAATGGGACAACTATAAATATGACTGTTCCAGTACTATTTCAAGAGGAGAAATGAGGCAGCAAAATGTTTTAACAATTGTCCCCACACCCCCACAACTCTTCCTCAACCCCCACCCCTCCCCTTTTTCTGACACAATACAAAAATATTAAGAAGATGGAGAAACCAGAAATGCAGAAATAAAATAGCAATACAAACATTAATTTAACCAGTCATTGAAAAAGAGAAATCCTAATTTGAATTTGTCAGATTAGTATTGCCCAAAAATATGTGAGATACATTAATAATAAAGTTACACTTGGTCAAACTGTCTTTAACATCATTATTCTTCACAGAAACATTTTATTGCCTCTATTTTACCCTCCTTAAAATGTCTGGAAATGTACATCAGCACATCAACACTCTGTGAAAAGTACTTTTGGAAAAAAGCAAATAACAAAAGGTTGGTTGCGAGATTGATTTCAAGTATTAAGGGCGAAGGAGTGAAAGCTGTCAAAAATGGTGGAAGAAGATTTGGCTGTCACTGACATAGGCGTAGGGGCCGGGGGGGGGGCTGGGGGGGCTGGAGCCCCCAACCCGAAATTTTTGTGAAAATTTGGCAATATGATGAGAATTTTTTGGGTACCTACTGAGAGAAAAATAATGTGTTTTTCAATGGTTAAACTGATATTATTATTATCATTATTATTGTAATGACTTCCCCAATAATTATGACCAATATGGAAGGGTAATAACACGGCAAATGATTGTATGTTATTGGCATGTGATGTAATAACCGATGCATGCCTATATGATATGCACATTAACCCGCGCGAAAAAATTTTTAAATTATTTTTCAGCCAAGTTGTTTTAGCCCCCCCCCCAAATCAAATTGGGCTCCTTCGCCTATGGTCATCGAGATGTTGAGAATTACACAATTTCATCACATATATATACAGATGTAAGGAGACCTACAACATGTCTTCAAGTTTACACAGAGATTGTATAGAGGACTGATGAGACTTACATAATGTCATCTGTGAGACAGAACAAGCAATGACAGAGACACGAGACAAATTCCTGCTCGTAGTTGCCAGCTCCAAATATAAGCGTCTTATTCTCTGTGACATTTCTCAAGGTTGCTAACAATGTCATTTGATCTAGAAAAGGAAAGAAAACCAGAAATTTAAGATTCCACTGATGATTAAAAACGAGTGAATCTCCCGTTTATTTCCCAAATAGTGACAATGTATTGATTATACCGACATAGTAGCATGTCGTGGGAAATGAGTCAGGAGTACGCTTTAAATTCCTCCTGGAGTTAGAATTCACTCATGGGTCCCAATGTTGGGTGTTTTGTTCAGTCCAAAATTAGCATTCATCCATCTTCATGAAGGCTTTAGTTGTTATTGAACGAAAACAATTGGATGAACAAACATGGGGATGAACGAACAGTAACTGACACTAATTAATGAAAGAATGAACATGTCAATGAATAATCAGCTTGATGAATGAGTGAATGAATGAGTAAATGAGTAAATGAAAGAATGAACATGTCGATGAATAAACAGCTTGATGAATGAGTGAATGAATGAGTGAATGAACATGTCGATGAATAAACAGCTTGATGAATGAGTGAATAAATGAGTGAACGAATGAAAGAATAAACATGTCGATGAATAAACAACTTGATGAATGAGTGAATGAATGAATGAAAGAATGAACATGTCGATGAATAAACAGCTTGATGAATGAGTGAATGAATGAATGAATGAACATGTCGATGAATAACAGCTTGATGAATGAGTGAATAAATGAGTGAATGAATGAAAGAATGAACATTTCGATGAATAAACAGCTTGATACATGGATGAATGAGTGAATGAACATGTCAATGAATAAACAGCTTGATGAATGAGTGAATAAATGAGTGAATGAATGAGTGAACATGTCGATGAATAAACAGCTGATACATGGATGGATGAACAAATGAGTGAATGAAAGAATGAACATTTCAATGAATAAACAGCTTGATACATGAATGAATGAGTGAATGAACATGTCAATGAATAAACAGCTTGATAAATGAATAAATGAATGAATGAATGAGTGAATGAAAGAATGAACATTTCAATGAATAAACAACTTGATACATGAATGAATGAAAGAATGAACTAACATGTCAATGAATAAACAGCTTGATACATGGATGAATGAACAAATGAGTGAATGAAAGAATGAACATGTTGATGAATAAACAGCTTGATACATTAATGAATGAGTGAATGAACATGTCAATGAATAAACAGCTTGATAAATGAATAAATGAATGAATGAGTGAATGAAAGAATGAACATGTCAATGAATAAACAACTTGATACATGAATGAATGAAAGAACGAACATGTCAATGAATAAACAGCTTGATACATTAATGAATGAGTGAATGAACATGTCAATGACTAAACAGCTTGATAAATGAATAAATGAATGAATGAGTGAATGAATGAAAGAAGGAACATGTCAATGAATAAACAACTTGATACATGAACGAATGAAAGAATGAACGAACATGTCAATGAATAAACAGCTTGATACATGAGTGAATGAAGGAATGAGTGAATGAATGAAGAAATGAACATGTCGATGAATAAACAGCTTGATAAATGAGTGAATGAATGAACATGTCGATGAATACAGCTTGATAAATGAGTGAATGAATGAACATGTCGATGAATAAACAGCTTGATACATGAATGAGTGAACGAATGAACGAACGGACACTTCTAATTAAGCACAAAAACGAATGACAAAGTTTCTTCATGAAATAGCTTAGAAAATGAAAACTACCTACCAGCAAGATAACAACATGGTCTTGATAGTTGGTAAAGTACCGTCCTGTTCAAGCAATGGTAGATGTCATCTAACGTCATACCGTGGGCTGGAATAAGGTGAACAAAACAATTTATCATCAGAATACAATCAAACAATACTGACTATCACACATCTACAAGTGTGTCTTATACAGGGAAGAGCCTGGGGTAAAAATAAATCACAGAACTTTGCAAAAATTACGGTATAGGCTCCAGTTTGCATATGCTACAGTGTGTTAGGATAAGTTTTTGTCCCCAAGGTAGAAAAGAAATCACGGATATTCCGCAAATTCGCGGAAAAATCTCATGCCTGCTTATTACCACATGGGCCTCGTTGGTTTGTTCGTTAGACAAATGTCAGCTGTACGCAAAGATCAGTGTGAAAGTGTGACCTTTGTGTCACCTATCGCCATGTAAATATACGTGTCACAGAGTTAAAACGTGACACCGGTTGTCCGTTCATCTGGCAACATTAAACGATAGTTTCTTTAACATAAGATTCCCAACTAAAAAGTTAACGTAGATAAAGATTATTTATGGTTAATTATGCAAAATGGTGATGATAATAGGACACAAAATCTGCAAGTCCTTCAATCACAAACCTTCAACTTCCTGTCGTTTTCATATCAGAAGCTATTCTTTCACACCTGTGTACTTCACTTTGAGATCAGACACCCTGAATTTTGCCGGCACTCTTCCAGTGAAGTTTAATTTAAACGCTGTATCACATTTTACTATACTACATGGAATTTTTTTTCTTTCTTTACAGAGTTTATCGAGCAACTTTTATTGAATAAAGCCATAACGATGAATGATGGGGAGAAAAGATTTAAATTTTTAACTGAATTGACCAAAATATCTTACATTTTCTCTTCGATTGTGCAATGAGAAGGGCAATGAATTCAAATACATCCTTTGGCTTCTTGTTGAAGACACCTGCGAATAGACGAAAATGGATCGGGTTATAGAAAATCATGATTCATCCTACAATAATTCTGACTCTTCTCCACAACGGTAGTACCATTTAAAATATGTCAATGCTTGGTTCATACCTTTTTATAAGAACAAATGATGGTAACGGCAATGGTAAGGGTAATAGCCAAGGGCGTAGGAACCGGTTGGGCTGGGGGGCGCCAGCCCCCCCAGTGAAAAATATGGTGGGGCGGAAGTATCATTCCGCCCCCCCGCTCCGCAAGTCAGAAAACCCCTTTTTCATTTCCAAATGAGAAAAAAAAATCACATTTGGAGCACCAAATTACATCTAAGGCCAGGTGAAAATGCAAAATTATTTACAAAATGGAGTGGGTGTTGAAGCGTGCTATATTGCACCAAATTGCATCTGAGGCCACCTGGAAATGCAAAAAAATTCCAAAAAAAGACCCATCCCCCAGGCCGGCCATCAGTCTTCAGCCCCCCCACTCAAAAGTACTTTCCTACGCCACTGGTAATAGCCATCGGGAGGAGGGGGGGGAGGAGACAAATTATGTGCAATATATCCTTGAAGCAGGGATACTCAATTGTGTAAATAAACTAGTTAGTCAGACAATGGAAACTATGGAACTTATCTTTGCCTAACAAAGTACAATGGAAATAAAAAAAATAAAAAAATGTTAGCAAACTACTTATCCACTTGAGAGCCTGTGTAAGAGAATGTGTAATAGTAAGTTGGCCCGACGTTTCGATCCTAGCAGGATCTTCTTCAGAACCTAAATGACAAGTAACAGTAACAGAAGGGACAAAAACACGTACAGAATACAGACAGGTTAATGAGCATGGTGAACACAAAGAGATAGATGTAAGGGGATTAGTTAGACCCTTGTCTACCCATCAGACAAGCTGAGCATACACACCTTGCCAGAGTTTATCCACCAATCGGGAACAGAAGTAAAACACGCTCTGGACTAGGTTGTTGTAGCTGCCTCCATCTGATATCGGGAGGGCACAGTCTTTGCCTAACAGAGCGTCTCCTCCGAGAATACGACTCATCACTAAGGTGAGTAACTCTGTCTGGAATTCGTCGATTTGACCTTGCGATGCCCTCTCAGGACAAGCCTAGAAATTTGAAAAGATATTTCATGAGTCATTCGATCGATGGTATCATTATTATTATTATTATTATTGGAGCAGACGAAAACTAAAATTTTCACTAGGAAAGAAATCTGAACAAGGGACGTTAAAACAAGTGGGGGCATTTTAAATCTCAAAAATTATTAGCAGCACCAGATCCAGCTCCAAGCCAGTTAACTTATATTCTGCCCCTGATCTCTGATACAAGGCCAACATTCTCAACTAGTTTGTTGGGAGTAATAAGCTTACCTCTAACAGCATGTCCAGGACACACGGTGCCCCTTTACTGGGCATGGGCAGAGACAGACTGTCAATCACGATGATCCGTATCAGGTCCATGACATTTCTTTTGGCAGGGTGGGTCGTCAAGTTAGCTGGGACATTCTTTTCTTGAAATCTGGCACCAATGATGGGAATATCCAATCCAGGTATCATCTAAAAAAAAAAGGGGGGGGGGGAAAAAGCAAAATATTATGCTGATGTGAAAACAATTCTGATGATAATCATTAAATACGAATCTTTCAAATCAACATTAATGTTCTCTTTTCAGTTCTTACTTTGCATTGCATTGTGGTACTCAATATTTAAACTTCCTCCTATTCAAATTCTGGCTACAGGGTGCGGTATGGTGGGGGGGGGGGAACAAGCATTACATAGAATAGCTGGTTGATGTGGATAGAAGGGTATATTCCAGAAGGACATATATCTAACGGTTTTTCCTGGTCGACCCCTGGATAAACCAGGCATAACATATCAGTTGTCCGAAAATCAAATTTTCAAATTGGCAAAAATTAACAATGACCACTATGTACACTGAAGGAGAGATGTGTAGGTTTGGTGAATAGAATATCAATATGTACAATGTAGGAGAGATGTGTAGGTTTGGTGAATAGAACAGCAATATGTACACTGTAGGATAGATGTGAAGGTTCGGTGAATAGAACAGCAATATGTACACTGTAGGAGAGATGTGTAGGTTTAGTGAACAGAACACCAATATGTACACTGTAGGAGAGATGTGTAGGTTTGGTGAATATAACAGCAATATGTACACTGTAGGAGAAATGTGTAGGTTTAATGAATAGAACAGCAATACAGATATGTACACTACAGGAGAGATGAGTAGGTTTGGTGAATAGAACAGCAATATGTACACTGTAGGAGAGAAGTGTAGGTTTAGTGAACAGAACACCAATATGCACACTGTAGGAGAGATGTGTAAGTTTGGTGAATAGAACACCAATATGTACACTGTAGGAGAGATGTGTAGGTTCGGTGAATTGCAAGGAATCTTTGGTGGTGATACCAATCAATCAATTTACCTATTTATTTACAATGCAATTTGAATTTGATGTAAACAACTGGCCAGACAACCTCCACAGATGCTTTTGTTAGTCTAAACAGAAATCTGATCTTCTCGGTTGACCGGACTACCATTAAAAATTTGCCCTGCCCGGCAAAATCTACCGGCGCAAAACTCCTGAAATAACAATTGATCTATTGGCTTGATATTCTTGCGAACGAATTTGTGAATATTTGTTAAGGGAAGTGAAATCCATCAGTTTAGGTGTTATTAATTAGTGTTTACACAAGGATCACAAAAAATCCCTGAGCTTTCATGGGGTGGAGGGAGGGGTGAGGTGGGGAGGGGAGGGAGGGGCAAAAATATGAAGTGAGGAGGTAAAGCATTAGCAATATGTTTTGGACAAAAAGTTATAGGAAGAATGCCAAATGGCACAATCATCTCGTTGGATGCTATTATCTAATACTAAAAGAATAAAGTCAATGAGACAAAAAATGGTGAACCCATAAAGCTATATAAAAAGAAACTTCTCTGATCGACTAAAGTTCAACTGTCTTTCTTGTTAATATATCTACAACCTCCCAACTCAACAATGAAAAAAGAAAAAAGAAAAAAAAAAGAAAGGGGCAGAATTGCAGTATCTATCAATCCATCTCATCTCTTCTCTAAGTCATCCACATCTGTTAATTTTACCTTGGCATGGTCTCCAGGAGACAACAGTTCGTTGCTTTCATCGGGCAGCTGCAAAAATGAGAGAGAGAGAGAGAAAAAGTCATTAACTTGCCGACTTTTCATCGTAATGATTACGACATGATAACATTTAAAGGACACAGGATAAACTGCATCCAAACGATGGTTAAAAAAAAGAATCGGTTCACGTTTAACGTAAGTACGTTTCCTTCGACTGTCCTGACTGCATTGTCACGTATAAATATTGTTAACTTTTCTCCAAATGAAACCCAGAGCCAAGAATTCAAACAAATCTCCACAGAACCAAACTAAAAATGGGGGGAGGGGGGGGGGGGGCTGAGGAGGAATACAGAATCCCAGCTGGAAGAAAAATGCAGGTAGCAGATGGGGTAGGATTAGCTTTGTAGAATTAGGCTTTGACTAAAAACAGCCAAAAACGGCTAAAAATTGAGACATAAAATGAGGCTCATTGGACTACATATTAAACAGCCAGAAATATGGTGCAGAGAAATGCTATATAAAGAGATAAGTTTATGGCCAATTACACATTGATGCATATTCATGAAGATCATCATAGCTTAAATAATATTTAAGTCCAAAATAGGTAACAAATAAAACTAACTTTATCTACACTACTTGTAGAGAAAAGACACACCAAACAATATATCAATCACCAGGCATGAGCCTGGGGTAAAAAAAAACATTGAACTTTGCAAAAATTGCGGTATAGGCTCCAGTTTGCGTATGCAACAGTGTGTTAGGATAATAGTTTTTGTCCCCGAGGTAGAAAACAAATCACGGATATTCCGCGAATTCGCGGAAAAAGCTCATGCCTGAATCACACAAGATAAAATCAATCAACTTGGAAAAATCAAATAGGAGAAATGTCACATAATGTATCGTACGTTAACAATGAAAGAACTGAGTCTATCATTCATTAGATATTATCATTAATACATGTTGTATATGTATAACATTTGTGGTGTTGCATGTGGTATTCATTTTTTAATTCTCCTTAATGTTGCTCAGTACCCAATGAATATTCATGAAATGTATATTCATAAACATGCATATTGAAACACATGTATGCTATAATGTTGAATATGCATATATAAGTGAGTTGCTACACCCAGTTGGGACATTTTTTTTCTATACTGTATAGTGTCATGTCCGGCTTCAGAGCACTCGTATTGTCAGTACGAGCAGTAGGAATATCATGTTTCTATCAGATATAGGTTAGGAACTGTTTGTACTGTCAATGCCAGTGCTTTGAAGCATGATATTGGAGGAAAGTTTAGAGAGGTATTAGCATTAGGAAATTGTCCCAACTGGCTGGTTGCTATCTACATTGCTTTAGTATGTAAGTCAGATATATATGGAGATTTTAGTGCTGGTTCTGATATATGTTGAATATGCATATCAAGTGAGGGTTATTCTTTATGTTCTTCACTGTTTTATATTTAAGTATGTATGCCAAGTTTTTTGGGGGATACTCAACTTTTAAAAGAGTATATATATTAAATTGACCACTAAGCAATGCTTGGGTGGTATGAAGGTATATGATACATGTGTTATATTCCATATATAAAATCACTTTATTTATTCCCACTGAAGAGAACCTAGATGAAACAAAATTATGGAGAGGAAGTAGCTGTATTGAGGGAAAAAATTGTGACTGAATGGATCAGATGGAAATTATCCAAAATGTAAAGCCAAAGCTATGAGATGAGAACATATGTATGGGAATGGGAAGACTGTTCAATAAATAATTATGATAATAAATGTTGTGAAATGCAGAAATAGAACAGCTCTTCACTATCAATAAAGAATATAATTAATTACTAAGAACATTATACTGCTTTTAGTGGCTCAGTGTTACTGTTCCATATATACTGTGTTATTATTCATTCTATACACGGTTTATGTAGATTAGGTTAAAGAAACACACAGTTAGTAAGCTACCCTTATGCGCCCATAAGCTTTAACATGGTTCCTCTTTGGGAGCATTGCAATTTTAAGCATTGTAGATATGCATACCACTTTTTTGTTTTTACACAAAAAGTTGAACTAAGAGAGTTGTTTTGGTTATAAATGTCTCTCTTAAAGAAAATGATTTCGTGAAGAAAATACTTTAAAATTCTGGCAAATATTTAAATGAGCGTGTAACTAATTTTGCGGAGTACAAATCGCGAGTGCAAAGAAGGAGATCTAACATAAAACTAGCTACAAATGGCTGCACCTCCCCCGCCCCCCTCCTGCCCCTATCCAAAAAAACGATTCAATTAAATAGAACAACAGTTAATTACGCAGCCCATGAACATACCAAAATGACTTCATCTTCTGGGGAACTCTGTATGAAAGGAGTCATGCAATGAGAGACAAAGAGAAAATCAAGGATAACCAAAAAGTTAAAAAAAATAAAATAATGAGGATTGAAAATAAAAAATAATTAAAAAAAGTAAATGAGGAAGACAAAGGATGATTGATATTGATTCACAAATACAGTGGAAGAAAAAACAAATTAAAGAAACAAGAAAATGTATTATGAAATGATAGAAAGCAACTGATCAATGTAACTCACACATTCTTAAATGATCTGTTTTCATTTTGAAGGGGAAAAGAAAAGGGGCTAAGGGGGGGTAGGATGGTAAAAGGGAAAAAGGAGGGGCTTGGGAGGAGGATAGAGGAGGATGAGGGGAGTGGGGTGGGGGGGGGTGGGGGTGAGAGGAAATTTGCATCAAATTCTGCAAATGTAAATGTAAATTTTGATGTTACTTAATTTAACCATCAAAGCTTAGGGACAAACACTTAGCTATTAATAGACAGCATATTATAAAACAGCTTGTTAATTTTGGGTCTTTATATCGATGTTTGTTAAATCTCTAGTTATTTTATTCACCCAAAGAAAACAAATCAAAGGATAAGAGCAGACACAGTTAATTGACAGTTAATTAATGATAATTGGACACGTAGACACTTGTTACAACACATCAACGGCAAACTAATAAGACAAAACAAGGTTCACAAAGTTAACTGACGTTTAAGAATAATTATTCATGCAATTCTGTTATGATAGTGACTGTGGACAGAGAGGGTTAATGTCACAACCAGACTTTACCTTAAACCGATCATAAGACATGAGAGAAATACCATATCTGATATCTTGTATGAATTTCAAACATGATTTCATTATGTTAAAAAAAATAGCTGCATGAATGGAAGATGAAATGAAACCTTTCTTCTTGCCGTATGAGAAAATGGTCAAATGTCTACCTAACATTTGTGGCAATTTTCAGCATCATCCTCATTTCAAATGTCAGGCTAGCAGAAAATTTGATCATAAAGGGGATATGTTTTTTTCTCTTTTTCAAATATTTTGATGATATAAATCTGGCAAGATCTTGTTGATAAATTGGTCAAGCTTAACATAAACAAACACATTATGTTCGTATTTTATGCAACTGTGAACATGAGAAATTGACCGAATTTGTCCGCACTATTCAAAGTTTTTGATTTTGATTTGAAATTTATAATCTTCGTCTTTGAAATAATTGAGCAATTGGTCAGCACTGATCAAACTCCTGAACTTTTCTTCTTGACAGAACCTTGTTTTATTTTGACAAGGTCAAAGGTTAACCTGAAGGTGATAACAGCATGACAATGCAATGGGAAAGGAAACTGACAAGATGACTCATATCCAGAGAAAGATAATCAATTGATGAGAGACGGGAGGAGATTATCGCTTGACTCACCGGTTCGTTGAGCGGGATGTATGGAAAGAGAGAGGCAGCTAGGGCAGTGAGAAAGTTTGTGCTCATACAAACTGGTTTGAATACTTTCAAGTTGTGATAGAGGTACATCAAAAACTGTATCAGATTGATGGGGTAGGAAGAGGACCAGTCCGGAGGGGGGTCGTCGTATGGCTAAGGGGGAGACAAAGAGAAAGCTTGTGAATACAAATATAGAAATCATATACACACTTATATCTATATATATATAAATGTATTTCATCTCATTTATTTTGATTCTTCGTAACATACAATCATAACAATATATAGAAACTATGTGTCAATATTGAAAGTTAAAATTTATGTTACGAAAGGAAGTGATCTAAAATTATATATACACAGTAAATTTAGTTGATCCAATTAATTTCTGATTTCTAACACCATAGTGAAACACATCAAGAACAAAGTTCCACCTAAGAGTTGGATATTCTATTAACGAGTTGCATGAAAGACGTTTTATACATTTAGCGAAGAACGCCTGTTCTAGGATTGGTGTCTTTTTCTCAATGAAAAGCTAACTAACTACCAGACTAATTAAATATAGAACATTTCATCAATTTTACAAGGAAACACTGCTC
>JAIPMN010003751.1:21176-37272 GCA_020650975.1 Apostichopus californicus | reverse complement strand
AACTTTAAAATATTTTAAAATAAAATTGAATTTAAAATATTTTAAAATAAAATTGAATTTAAAATATTTTAAAATAAAATTGAATTTAAAATATTTTAAAATAAAATTGAATTTAAAACATTTTAAAATAAAATTGAATTTAAAATATTTTAAAATAAAATTGAATTTAAAATATTTTAAAATAAAATTGAATTTAAAACATTTGCTGAGCTCTAGGTGAATATCACTGCTACAAAACATTCTGTAATGATTTCTGTTTCATATATGTTTTGACATCTAATCCTAGTTTCAATGTCTTCGTTAGGATCTCGGTAGACTGAAATCACAGTTTATTTTTCAGGTACCTTCTGCTTCCTTTTAAGCGTTGAGCACCAAGAAGTGGCAAAATGAACACAATTTCTGTTTTGAAGTAAGGATATTATGGAGAACACACATATGAGGAAGGTAGCATGTGATTGGATACCTGTTGGAGCCGTTCCATCAGGAAATAGGAGAGATCATTTTAAAACATGTGCACGAGCTAAAAATAGGAAATTGAAAAGTGCTAAGACAATGCAGAAGAACAATAGAGAAATAAACAGACAGGTTCTTCTTAAGTTGAAAATATGGATGAGTCAGGAATAGCAGAGGCAGGTACCACCTTCCTGAGAGTAAGCTAACCATTTTAAATACCCACTCTGGTTGACTGATGATAGAGTAATGGCCATAGAGGATATAAATGACTTGAACACAGTAAGAACAAGTTTTCCTCATAATTCTTTTTTGTCTTCTTCCAGGATCAAACTTACCAATCTCCAACTCCCTGTAATATCAATTTTTAGATTTCACGGCTAAGCCCATCTGAAGCCAATACGTTCTCCACCCTATTCCTGGCATTATGACCTCGGGAAGGTGTTCAGGTCATTTGATAACACTTAACACAACACAGACTCTAGCGCTTGGCTTCATCAAAATGCTTAAAACCAACAGGATCAAACTTACCCAATCTCCAACTCCCTGTAATATCAATTTTTAGATTTCACGGCTAAACCCATCTGAATCCTATACGTTCTCCACCCTATTCCTGTTAGAATGACTTGTAGTAAACAGGAAGGTGTTGAGGTGATTTGATAATACGTGACACAACACAGACTCTAGTGCTTGGTTTCATCACATGCATAAACCAACGTATGCAGCAGGTGTTGTTTATCAAAAAAATACTAAATTCTGCTATGAAAACTTATCTCTACTCATTTTCTTAAAAAAGTCAGTTATTTTCTAGACAAGTTAATCATTAAATATTTTTGGATACTCGACATCCTGAAATACGATAGCCACAAACCTCTTGTGATGTCTTTTCCTGTTTGGTTGGCGACGTGTCTTTCTTGTCAGATGTAACTTCACTTCCTTCTGGCTGTCGTGAGGTTGTTGTCTCTGTAAACATTGCCAAGAAAATAGAAAATAAAATCAACTATCAGTTAGGTGTTTAACTCTTCGAATGACCGTACAAAGGGTAAGAAGAAACATATGTAATATTAAGGAATACTGGCAGGGTCACAAAATAATTTTCTTAAACAAATCTCGAGGCCGTCTGGCAATTTTGTTAGATATCACATCTATGCCATCACCATGGAGTGTTAGCATGGAGTGTTAGCTCAGTGGTTAACGCCGATGCCTTTCAATCATAAGGTCCCCGGTTCGAGTCACTCCCAGATTAATGTATGTCGTCCAGTTACAGAGTTGTTGACAATTCATAATCATGGACGTTAAATATGAAATGTAAGAGACTGATTTCGGTCAGCTTGCGGCTTGATAAGCCAATGAGGCTTCTTCGCGAGTTCCTGCTTGCAGGAGGATCTAAAATACATCATACACACATACCATGAATTAGCAATCTCTAAAACTGTCAGTTATGACCAGGGAGAACACAATTGGTACATAAGGAAGTTGATGGTACAGTAGGAATATATACTTGGTAGCAGCATCCATGGAATGAATTGGAACGTGCGGGACGAAAGGACACAAAAATCTCCCCGGCTTTGGGATGGGACAGGCATTTGAATCGGAGTTATTAGTATCCGAAATAAAATAAAACTGTTAGCAAACTGCTTATCCACTAGAGAGCCTGTGTAGGAAAATGTGTAAAAGTAAGTTGGCCTGACGTTTCAATCCTAGCTTCTTTAAAGGCTAAAAAAAGGCTAAAAAGGCTTTGAAGCAGATCCTGCTAGGATCGAAACGTCAGGCCAACTTACCTCTACACATTATTAGTATCCGATCACAATATATATATTATTTAGAGCAAAGGTGGAGGTATGGGGAAGTAACTTTTTCGGTGGGTCATCGGAAAATTAATCTACACTTTTGAAGAGATTGCCAAAAGGAGAAATGGCTCCTTTAAAACACAAACTCAGTAGTCCAAGCTAGCTTTCATACACTTTGAGCAAGGATTCTTCCGATGGGCGGTGGGGTGTTATAATACAAACAAATGAACTACAGAAAAACTGACTGGGAAATTATAAAAACAATGGAAAAGAGCAATGAAATTTATAGCTAGAATGGGATATTTTGCTGGCCAGTGACCTACGTTGTTCTTTTCCTACTATTACTGTTTTTTTTCTTTCCTCTCTACTGCTACTATTTTTCATTCTCCCTACTTTTGTAATGAGGTTTTTGAATTCACAGTGTGTGGGATAGCTTGTCATTCTTTTAGCAAACACAGTATCTGCCACCTCTGTATCCCTTCTGAAAACTTTGACAATACTGTAGCTACAAAAATTGATTGTATCATGAAAGGGTCTGCAATAAAGTGAAACAAATCATGCAAGACCCAACACACCCTTTGTTTGAGCACTACATTCACAACCGTTCTGGACTGCATTTATGCCCACCACGTACACTTACTTCTAGGGCCCGCTACAGATACTCATTTGTGCCTAATTCTATCCATGTATTTAGATCACAAGTGAGAAAATAAGTTTCTTATTTATAGGACTTGCTGTATATATGTTTGTATTACTGTATGTGTATCGCAGTCTATTGATACTTATACTATTGCTTCTTTTTTGCGTTTACGACCTGTGTAAGCCGAATTTCGGATTGTGGACAATAAATTCAATTCAAGATTGGCCTGACCATTCTTGAGGCCTCTACGATTCCAAGACCTTTCTTTGACAATACAGAGCTCTACAAACCTATTCCAAGACTGGCTTGACCATACTTGCGGCCTCTACGATTCCAAAACCTTTCGGATGCAGCTTGAGACTCCTTCAACAGTGTGGCATTCGTTTCCTTATCTACCTCTGTTAATGGTGCATCATCTAAATCCGCTGAGATGAGATCAACTAGACCTCCATCTTCATCTAAAAAAAAAAACAAGAAATAAGTGCCAGGATGTAGCAAAATCATACTTGTCAAGAAGAAGGTATCAAAGACAAATGCCTCGGTGAAGGACCTTTCTCCTATTCAGATCCCAGGTTTGACATACATATATTAAGACAGTCCCCCCCTCTAACACCATCCTACCCTCCCCTCCACCACCATTCTCCCCCCCCCTCCCCAAAGACCTGCAATTACCTTTTGAATAATAACGAAAAATCAGCTCCAACCGAAGCATTGAGATCTTGGTAACCAATTTTCATTAATTCTCAAAACAAACAAACCGAGTCGTACCAAAACTTTGATGGCAATTGATCAAAGTTGGACACTTCCTAAGATTTCTGTCATACAAAGAATTCGATACCGACTATTCTGTATGTCAGATACTTTTTCTTTTCACATTTGAACAGTAATAAATTGCAATACAAACTTCAAAACTGTTTCGACTTCCTCTTTGACATTCTGAGTTGATACAAACTTTGTCTGGTTCATGCTAATGACCATACTGATTAACATATTTTGATAGACTGCGTTGTACAAAATTGCTACTTTAAATACAGCATACTCTAAAACAAACTGCTCTGAAAGTAGCATATACCACTTGTAAACACATCAAATATCTTTACACACAGAATACATATTGCTCTGAAGTAAACCATACAGCTTTGCACGATACCACACACCTTAGCCAAACACACCAATTGTCGTAAACGCAGCATACTGCCAAATAAATGGAGACTTTGAATGTAGCACACAGCTTTATAAACAACACACTGCTTGAAAGACCTGATAGACCGTGAAAGACTTGAAAGTAACCTATTTTAAAACCAACATGATACCACTTTAACAGACAGTATTTCACTTTTGAGCACATCACACAACTGTATAGCACACTGTTCCAAGCAGGCTGAATACTTTGAATACAGCATACTTCTATAACAAAAAGCATAAATAAACAACTTTAACTGACTCTGCAGTGTGTATGGCTTGGCACAATACTTTCAAAGCAGCACAGTGTATATAAGTTAACATAGCATACTGCCATTAAACAGCATGCACTGCTTAAAGGTGCAAATTACTGTGGAATCTGCCACTGGTACTGTAATGGTACATCCCCTTCCATTAAAGAAAAGATAATGTAATGTGAAAACATTCATGTTTTTATAATCCACCAGAAAGCATGGAAACTATAAGATACTTTGCTGGTTTATAAAAGAGAGTTACAGAGAACAGTTTATGACTCCCTGTTTAGAAACAGGAAATAAGTTGTATACACATGAATTTATTAGTTAACAAGAGGGGGCTGCCAATTAAATGTGGATAGGACATGGGTTGCTAATACAACCCCAACCACTTGAGGCAATTATTTATGAACTGTACTTGCATGTCATGCCATCTTCAATGCACTTGTACTGACAGTATGAGCAGTATCAAATTCCTGTCTCTATATATATATGGGCAAATACACAGTAAACCAACACGAAATGATCACATAGAGGTTGTCCACCCCTAAATTGATATTTCCAATGTTCTGTAATGTTCAATATTACTCATTTGAAGCAAAGAGCTAGAGTAAAATGTTTCAACTTCCTACTTGAATTTTGAAAAAATGGCCCATTAGAATCCTATAGGAAAATAACGGTTGAACATCGACATACGGCAAGAACATACAACGGTTGCAAAACATTGACAAACATCACATAACTGGCAATTTTTCATAAAGTTTGAAACATACTTAGTCTTTGACCTTTTCCCATGATGGCATACAGTCATGTCTAACTCACAACCAAATTAGAGTAATATATGATGTATATATCACGCTCAGTACAACATGAAATATATAACGGGCGAACATGTCAAAAGTGTTCGACCGTTATAAATTTACGTTAAAAAATGGCATAACTCAAAAGATTTAAAATGTATATGATCCATGTTACTGTACTCAGATACTTAGCCAGTAGTGGTTTACATAAACACTGAAAACATCATTTTTTGGTGCACATGGGGCACAGGTGGCAAATTTTAGGCAGTTTGACATACAAAAATGTGATTCATGTGTACAGTATGTCAATCTTTTTCAAACGTACCACTATGCCCCCATGAGCATCATCAAATGAAGTTTCCATGGTTTTTATAAACTATTTCATGGTAGGAATCTGTATACACAAAAGGGACTACATGCACTGTATACTTTTTGAGTTTCGCAATTTTTTGTGGTACATTTATAACGGTCTAACATTTTTGACATACTGTTCGACCGTTACCTATTTCATGCGCTACTAAGCCTGATATGCATCACCTATTGCTCTCGTTTGGTTGTGTGGCAGGTATGACTATATGCCATCATAGGAAAATGTCCAAGACTATATATGTTTTAAACTTTATGAAAAATTGCCTGCCATGTGATGTATGTCAATGTGTTACAACCGTTTTATATTTCTGGTGTATGTCAATGTGCGCCCGTTATTTTTCCCATAGGATTCCAATGGACCAAATTTCAAAATTCAAGTAGGATGTTGAAACTTTCTATGCTATCTCTCTGCTTCAAATAACTAACACTCATCCTAATAGAACAAAGAAAATACCAATTTCAATACTGAAAACTCCATGTGTTGATTTTCATGTTGGTTTACTGTGTGAAGGCCCATATACATATATCAGAAAAGGGTTTGGAACTGTTCATACTGGCAGTACCAGTGCTTTGAAGCATGATATAGCATTATAATCAGAGTAAGGTTAGGAACTGTCCATACTGTCAAGTACGAGTGCTTGGAAGCATGATACAAGAGGAGTACAATACACAGTGGTATTATAATATTGGAAAATTGTCCCAAATGGCTGATAAACTTTCAAAGTTACACCCAAGCCCAGATACAGCCATAAATACAGCTCATGATGTCTGCATATAGCACACCATACTACCTTGAACTTACCAAAAGTTGAGGCACTGTAACTTCTTTTTCGGTCAAAATTGGCCCTCTTTGTTTTTGCAACTGGTTGAAAAGCTGACTGTGACATGCTGTAAGGTAAAGGAAAAGAAACAAAGGATAAGGTGACAATAGTCTTAACCACAAAATATATGCATTATATTATATAAATATTGTAGCTTTGTTTGCTGTTGATTGTATTCATAACCGCGTATTTCCAACAGGTTGGTTTCAACGATTTACCATCGACTCTGTGAATCAGGCTATCCTAAAGTAGGACTAAATAGGTATGAATCAAGTACAAACCACACTGTAATAATATAAATGGTATTTGTAATACATCCATACTGCATACATGGACAGAATGTACTTCTAGTTACATGTACTATACATGTATGTTAAGTTTGTACATAATATGTGCTTTGAATAGGTAGAAGTAAGCATACAGTGCATACTCACATCACTGGATATGTATGAACCATATACAGTAGTAACCACACACTGTAATAGTATGGTTCATTGTAATACATTAATACTGTATGCATGGACATACTATACTTATTAATGTACTTTATATGATAAGTTTGTACTGTACATAATATGTGCTTTGTAAAGGTAGAAGTAGGCATACAGTGCATACTCACATCACTGGATAGGTATGAACCATGCACATACAGTACTTAGTACCACACACTGTAATAATATGAGTCATTGTAATACATGCATATTGTAACTTGTATGGACATAGTGCAAGTCTGTACTTAGTAATGTACTATACATGTTACGTTTGTACTGTACATAATATCTGCTTTGTAAAGGTAGAAGTAGGCATACAGTGCATACTCATATCACAGGATAGGTATGAACCATGCACATACATTACCTAGTACCACACACTGTAATAATATGAGTCATTGTAATACATGCACACTGTATGCATGGACATTCTGTACTTATTAATGTATGATACTGTACATGTTAAGTTTGTACTGTACATAATATCTGCTTTGTAAAGGTACAGTAGAAGTAGGAATACAGTGCATACTCACATCACTGCATAGGTATAAACCATACACATACAGTACTTAGTACCACACACTGTAATAATATGAGTCATTGTAATACATGCACACTGTATGCATGGACATTCTGTACTTATTAATGTATGATACTGTACATGTTAAGTTTGTACTGTACATAATATGTGCTTTGAAAAGGTAGAAGTAGGCATACATTGCATACTCACATTACTGGATAGGTATAAACCATACACATACAGTACTTAGTACCACACACTGTAATAATATGAGTCATTGTAATACATGCACACTGTATGCATGGACATTCTGTACTTATTAATGTATGATACTGTACATGTTAAGTTTGTACTGTACATAATATCTGCTTTGTAAAGGTACAGTAGAAGTAGGAATACAGTGCATACTCACATCACTGGACAGGTATGAACCATACACATACAGTACTTAGTACCACACACTGTAATAATATCCATGATTGCAATACATGTAGGCTGTAAGTACTGTTTACATATATTGGCAAAGTATTACTGTACATACTAAACTTAAAAATTCTATAAACTAAATGATTCGATATGACAAGACTCTCCTGCCAAGTGATATACAATAAACACCCACACTGCTGATAATAAAACCTGTGAAGAGGCCATCAAAAACATCCCAAAAATGTGTTTCTAGGACTCGATGGTGCACTTTACACACTATAATAATAGAGTGCGACCCTACAGTACTCTATCCATGGGTTTATACAATACAGTACTACAGTACTACAGTATATATACTTTACAGCCATATCATGCTTCACAGTAGAGACTGTACTATACACACAGGTCAGTATGATTGTCCCAAATTTAAAACATGCCCCCATAAAAATTGTTTAGTCTTCAAAAGTACAGTATGTAATTTCCCGGGATGCTTTCATCGTCCGACTTATAATACTAAGCAAATTTGAGGGAATATAAATAGACAATTGTACACAGCATCTTCGAGAGTTGACTTCAAATGATAAAATTAATTAATTATATTAAAATCTCACATCAATGTAGCTTGACTAGATTAGTGTTATAATGTCAAATAACATGGTAACATACAGTACAGTACTTATAGTTTTGGGACTTGCTACCTGCACATGTATGTGACTCAAACTTGGATATAAAAATAGTCTGGTTGTTGAAACAATCAGAATCAAAGCAAATTAATTAATTACTTGCCCACAAGTTTGTTAGCATATTTGGGAGTAATACTGACGACATTTAAAATGGGGAAAAATATTAAAGACTTTTGTTTCTCATTTCTAAAAGACATGGTATTTCTGTGCATGTATGCTTGTAAATTTTCCTTGTGACATATTTGAAATTATCAACAATTTTTTCACTTCATATAAAAAAGTCTCATGATATTTTCAGGATATGATTTATATAATTATAAACTTGCCCACAAGTTTGTTAGCATATTTGGGAGTAACACTGACAAGAGTTAGAAAGGAAAAATATTTAGACTTTTGTTTCTCATTTCTAAAAGACATGGCAGTTCTGTACATGTATGCTTGTAAATTTCCTTGACATTTATTTGAACATGATCAACATTTTGTAACTTCATATTAAACAGTTTAATGACATTCTAACAATATGAAAATGATTTCTTGACAATCTTTCACATACTGAATTGAAATTCATGGAAAATTACTAAATTAAGTATGTATATGTACATAAGTCATGACTGCCTTGCCATGTTTAGGTCAGTTTATGAGAGAGAATAAAAAAACAATTAATATCATGGCAAACGAGGATATTATCAAATATTCAAAAACATTTAAAAATTTGCTAAAATTATTCTTCATTTTTTCTGTGTGGCAATTTAAGCACTTAAATAAGTTATGTGTCACTACATGAACATTTCCCATAACCATAAATCAGGGTACAGTAGGAAGACACATTGAGATGAATTGAACTAGCGCTATGGCCTAAATGCAGTACATATGCAGAGTGATCAGCTACCAATTGGAAGTGAAATAATTATGAACTTATCATTCTTTCTGATATTTTGCGAGTTTTCAACCTCGTTCTTCCCCATTCACATCCCTACCTAGTTTTCTTTCTTCCCCCACCCCCACCCCACCCTTGCCCCCCTCACCCCTGTCCCCCACCTATTATACATATTTTAAATTACTGACCAATACAGTCCATCTATCATGTTACAAACACAGCAGTGCTAACCTACTTATGTCTACTGCAATTTCATTGTTACCACAGTTTGTATTCAATGAGCCTCCATTTTCAAACTCTTCCATCCCATTTTCATCCCTCCCTTGCTTCCTTACCTCCCCCCCCCCCCCTCCTGTCATACCCACCTATTACATGAGCCATTGCTTTAATTTAACTGACCAATAACCATATATAGTGTTATGAACACAGCAGTGGTAACCTTAGTATGTTAATTCTTATTGCAGTTTGTATTCCATGAACTTCTATTTTCAAGCTTTTCCATCCCATTTTCTTTCCTGTCTACATTTCTCTTTCCCCCTCCCTTCCCCCCCCCCTCACCCCTCCCACATTACATGGATTCATTGTTTAAGTACTGACCAGCTGGCATGTTTCTAATATGCACTCAGCAGTAAGAACTTACCTTTTCTTCTCCTGTCCATTCTTATTACAGTTTTCATCCACGTTCTTGTCCATCCTGGACTTGGAGCCGATGGTCAGGTCAGCCTCTACGCAGCTGTGGAACGGTTCCGGCAGTGAAAAGCTTGAATCCGGCGATGTGACTCCCTCCGAGGAGATGTCCGCCTCACGGGAACAGTTAAACGACTTGGGTGACCCTGGCGGTGTAGACGAATTGGCAGTCTTGAAAGACAGCTGGCTTGAGAGAGAAGTATCCGAATCTAACGAATGCGGAGAGCCCGGCCTCGATAAACGAGGGATTTTTAGAAGGGGGGAAGATGGGGGAGATGGTGGTGATGAGAGTTTGATAGCCTCACTCTGAGAGGCAGCACCTCCTCTCTCGATGGGTAAGTTCACACGAGGGAGACTCTTCCTTCTAATCCTCTCCGATTTAATGGATGGCGGAGATGGAATCGTCTGTATTGCAATTTCACGATGACCTCTGACAGCTGCAGTATCCCTGTCTGTGAGTTCCTTATCCCAAACTTGATGACTTTCTACTTCAGTCCGGACACCGGCTCCACTGTGACCACTCTCGTTATTGTTTCCGTCCAATGAGGACCGAGCGGAGGAAAAAGGTTCCAAACAGGCTCCAGAGTGGTCCCAACTCAGGGAGACCTCTCGAGAGATATCGCACTCCGGTAAAACCGAGCAACTCTGAGAGAGACTATCGGCAGTTCTGAATTCCCCGGTATCTGAATTCACCGAGGACAGACTGGAGAGTTCCCTCGCTGTCAGGAAAGTCGAGTCCTCACTTTTGGCCCTCCTGAAGTGACGCTCACAATTAGGGGTAAGAGGAGATGACCCGCTGAGCACCCTGTTACCAGCACCTCTAGATGTGAAAGGCTCCTCCCTCTGAGTCACAGAAGAATCCAATCCTAATCCAGCTGCAAGCTCTGGTTGACGTTGTCGCTTGTGTGAGACGGATTCTAAAGCTAAGGCATCTGTACAGTAGTTTGGAAAAGCAAACAGAAGTAGGAATTCAGGTCAATGCAAAAACAACTTTCTCTTTCTTAAGATGTTAAACAAAGGTGACAGTGTTTTTCCTTAGAACAATAGCTACTGTACTTGGCAGCAGGTTATGAAACAGAGGTCAGTTAAAGTATTTGCTTTCTGCATTTATTGTATACTGTACTGTACTGCCGGCTAGCAGGAATATTGATATAGGTATATATCACAGATAAGACATAACAATAAACCAAGAAAACTTGCTAGATCCCTGTTTAACCTAGATAATATTTTTATAATGGGAATGGAATGCGCCTGATATACAATAAATAAATCTGAAAAAACAAATCATGTTTTGGGGGGAAAAAAATAGATTTTCAAACTAAAAATTTGTTAATTTAGGAACAAATTACAATGCACTGTGTTGATATGCAGTTACAGTAGGAAATCAACACTAATAATATTTAAGATGTACTTTAAGAAAAACACGCTACATATGACAAGTAACAACAAATTACATTCCAGTTTATCAAATTTTACTATAATGTTGCACCCAACATGAATCTGAAGGCACTTTAGGGTGTCTTTTTTACCTACACCTCTCTCAAATGAATGCGTGGAGAGAGGTAAAAGGCAGGTGAGGATACTTCTCTATACAGTTCACAGGTAGCTACTCAAACAGACTGTATAAACAAAAAAAACAAATCAATTTTTCTTTTCATTTATATAGCTTTTCAAATGAAAAGTAGATGTATGCAAAAAAAAAAAAGTCTCTGGAAAAGAGTTCACAGGTAGCTACTCAGACAGAATATAAGAAAAACAAATCAGTTTATCTTTTCATTAAGACAGCCTTTCAAAAGAAAAGTAGATGTATGCAAAAATAACAATCTAAATAACATTATAATTCTTAATATACCCTGTCCAATATGTGAAAGTTAGTAAGACTGTAATACACTACTAAAAAATGTTCAAATTATATTTCTCTATTTATATTTAAATACTGTATAGTGCTAGATATTTATCATGTGAGTCAACCTTCCACTCCCCCAACCCCCTTCCCAACCACCCCTCTTGCAACCCCAACCACCTCCCTCCCACCCCAACCACCCCTCCCAACCCCAACCACCCCCTCCCAACCCCCACCATGCCCCTCCCAAAACAAAAGTACTAACAGTACAGATAAAACATAATGTTGTTAGCTTAATAACTACTTAACTTAAGTGGGAATCCTTGGAACTAATTTAAGAGAAAGTTTCCTACTTTCATTCTTGTGTGGTACTATATACACTGATGTATATATCAGCATATCACTGCTTTACTCTACACACATACAGTACCTCTGTGTTTAAATTACAATATGCCGCACTACTCACCTAATTTAGCCTGCCATTGTTTCCCTTACTGTATTCCAGGAACTTAAACAACTTTATGACAATTGGAATAAGGGAAAACTCTACTGAAGTGACGGTTTAATTGTTAACATTTTCCTTACAGACGTTACATACATGTATGTACAATACAATGCACTTAACAAAATAACAGCTTGGATACAGTATACACAGTACAGCAATGGACAAGCTCACTTTGAAGTTAGTACTGCACATGTGTTGTACAGGTAACTATAGGTGATAAAATGAAACTAAATAGCAAACCCAAGGTTTAATAGTGCATATCATAATCATGAAGGAAACTGATTGTTATTAATGGACAGGGATTTGAACTGGTGAGCATACTGGAATAATAACAGCAAGTATATGCTGGCAGAGAGACTTTAGCCTGCATAGCACTCCATTCAGCAAATGCCATATGACAGGCTTCCCCCCCACCCCCCCCCCAAAAAAAATCAATGCATGAAAATAAATGTTAGTTTAAAACAATTAATTCCCAGGTAGTGGTGATCCCCCATTTTTTTTTTAATAAGCAGAATCTCTCTTGAAATCCTGTTCCCTTCCGATTTCTGGGTTGTACCAAAATGAAAGTGGGATAGTGTGCTCCCCTGGTTAAATTTGCAATATATACCAATTTCTGTGGTTTATCGTTTTCGCAAACCCCTTGCACCGAAGAGATAACCAATAAAGGCTGACTACAGTACCTCCAATAATATAGGCTATAAGTATTACAGGACTTGAAAGCTGACCACACTTATCGATGGCATTCTTGCCAAACATCACATTTGCTCTTTTTTCTTTCAAAATTGTGTAATTCCCCAATGTTTATGTACTTATACAATTTTCATACTTGAATAAGGAAACTTTTCCAAAATGGAAGGTGAATCTCCCTCCAATTAGACCTCTGCCCACTACCCCCCCCCACCCTCCACACCCATCCCCCACCCCCCACCCATGCGATAACTTATTGTCCCTTCTTACTGTACAATTTTGCAGGATGTATATGTTTGAGCTGCAGCATTCTGTATGTTCTAGAGAATACACATATACTGCACTGCTAGAAACAATACAATACTATGAATATGACTTTGCTGGCGTAGAACAGGACTTCAACAATATAACTCTCTTTTATTGTTCAAAAGGTTACACAAAGGGCAAGACTAAATTGTGGGTGGCCAGCAAGAACAGATACCACCAGCACTAACACATTTACTCTACCATAGTACAACCAAGCTTTCACAAATGAAAGAATTTATCAATGTCACCAAAAGATTATGAAATTACATTAAGTATGCACTTTGTTATATGTTGGAATAACAAAATTTCATGCATAGTTAGCTTTTCAAGCCTGTATAGATATTTTAACAATGAATTGTTGTTAGATTTTTCAGAATGCTTTTGAATTATCCATTACTGGTTGGCCATGAGATTGAGATTGGTAATAAGGTCAGGTGTTAACAACCGCACCTCTATGGCACAACTGCACCACCATCCCGTAGGCGCAGTAGAGGTACAGTATATGTTTACACTCCTATTTACCTTCTGTAGCGTACTTTATTTCCAAGAAGAAAGCAGACCGACAATAGTCTCTTTAATTTACAATTCTGTGCACTCAGCAAGTTGAATCAAGGTCTTCTTCAATGCACCAGATACAGTAAATATACACAACGAGATTGGAGACAACTGAATATATCGTCTACTCAGCGAATGAATTGAAAGGTGTGCACCGTTCTGAATACAATATATTGTAAACATACAGTAGCTAGATCTAACATGCTACAAAGAACAGCATCTTATGCATGTATGTCTGTTTGGATCAAATTGGATGTATCTACATAGAACACCATCTGGCTACAATGGCAACATGAACAGATTTGAGAAAGACTTTAAATGTATGAGTAGTCCTGATCAGAGTCCAAAAGAATGCATCCCAATCAACTTAAAGGGTGTGAAGACTCGCGCAAAAGGAAAAGTCTAATGAGGTGTAACAGAAGTGTTAAACACCACCATCGATCCCAGAAAATACACACACAGCTTGCTACCACTGTCGGTAATAAGACACTAGTGTAGTCAGTACATACAGCTGCGGTCAATACCCACAGCACAGTGTATAAACGATAAAGGGATGGACATCTCAGGTCCAGCTAAAGATAACAAGGTTTCACGTTTCATTACTGTCTGCATTTTGTACAGACACGAACAAAACGTCACTTGCAAGCAACGGAAAGTTAACTTTTGCAGATGGCCGCACGCGGTTTGGGGCGAGTCTTCAATGCCTTTAAGGTACCTTTCCACCATCAGAGAAGTGTGCAACCACCTGAAGAGTTCAACCATTGCAAGATACAGTACTCCTAAATGGACCTACTGAAGCCACCATTTCTTGGCATGTTCTGCATGATCATCATTCTCTATCATGCTTGGATGTTCAAGAAGATAAAATACACATAATCTAAAAATCAGGAGGATTGAAGGTAATTTAAGGTGTATTAGACATGCCATGATTGGTCAAACAGGAACATTCCGCCAGGGAGAGTTGGCGGATGGGTTGGGGAGTACTATGCTTAGAAGCTTGTACCTCTTCTACTGTAGCTCAAAAGCTAACCGGGCCTAGAGGTATTGTGCGACACCTTAAAGGCATTGAAGACTCGCCCCAAACCTCGTGTAGCCATCTGAAAAAGTTAACTTTCTGTTGCTTGCAAGTGACGTTTTGTTTGTGTCACTACAAAATGTAGACAGTAATGAAACGTGATACCTTTGTTATCTTTAACTGGACCTGAGATGTCCATCACTGTATCGTTTGTACACTGTGCTGTGGGTATTGACCGCAGCTGTATGTACTGACTGTACACTCAGTGTCTAATTACCGACGGTAGCAAGCTGTGTGTGTATTTTCTAGGATAGATGGTGGTGTCTAACACTTCTATTACACCTCATTTGAAACTAGGTCAAATTACCGGCATTAGACGTTTCTTTTTGCGCAAGTCTTTACACCCTTTAACAAGTACTGGTACTTCACCAAGGGGTGATCAGAAAGCAATAGCCTCCTCTTTGATTCAATAAATGAGAGCATGCTCTCATAAAAAAAGTAGTCCTTACTTCAAAGGTCACCAATATTTGCCCCCTGGATACATTTTAAGATGCTACAGACTTTAATATCCTCAAGGTTGCAATAAACCCATCAAAATTTGATTCATCATTGATGAAACTGAAATTAATAGTTACTGTGATGAAGATGCCTCAAGAATCATTGTACAGTAGAAGAGGTGTGATTCTTTTGATCTTGTGAGATCTTTCCAAGGGATCTTTTTTGCGTAGCCTATTTAGGAGTAGGGGGGGGGAAGCAGAGTGTGAAGGGGGCAGGGAAGGAGTGTGTAAAGGGGAGTAGAAAGGGGGCAAGGAAGTGACAGGGAATACTGATGACATATAATTACTGCAAGGATTTTTGACAAATAATCAATTCCTTGAACTTACCCAAAAGGTGGGAAGCAGCATATACTTGATCCCTTGCATGACAAATATGACTGACCTGAGAATGAAATAATAAGCAAAATGGAGATTAACAATGTAAACTTTATGGAAGGGAAGAGCTTGTGAAAAATCTTCAAGAGGGCACATGGGTACATCAAGCATAATCGTCTATAATAATAATAATAATCAGGCAGTTAATTTACGACGCAATAAGCAACCACGAATGTGGGAGAAGCCTGCAAGGACTTATGGATTACAACTTTCATGTCGGGTGGCTTCCAATTCAAGACTTTGGGGGCGGGGGGGGGGGGGGG
>JAIPMN010003751.1:0-15732 GCA_020650975.1 Apostichopus californicus | reverse complement strand
TTTTTGAGTAAAGATACACTCTAGATCGCCGGAAATGACCCTTTCCGGGCCTTGCTAATTTGCAGATAAACGAAGAATAAATAGGTGTTATCGCCATTTTGTCAGAAATTTACACCAACAAAATGTGACAAATGTCAATAGGTAGATGAGAGCGCAATAAAAAAGTCAATAATCGCAAATAAGTAAAAAGTGGTAAAAAGCTGAAAAGGGCGCCAGCAGTCCATTTGAGTCCGTCAGGGGGGGGGGGGCATCCGCCCCCCTGACTGTATGGACGCTCCGCCACTGGATTAACATTTCCATTTTAGCCCTGAACTTCTTCTTGGACTTTGACAAGAAGACCCAAATGCTGCCTAGAGTCCTCCACAAGTAAGACCCATGAAGCCTCGTCGCAATGATACTGATACATACTACAAATACAGACAGCCTTCCCAACCTGCAGTAAGCGTCATATCTTCGGTAATTTATGGTGATTAAAATATAAAGCTTCCTTGACTAACTTATTACTTCACCGATAGTTTAAGACAATCAAGGTCTCACACATGGCGAACAGCTATAAGAGGTTACGCCCCCCCCCCCCCAAAGTTCAATCACTGGTCATTGCCAGGTGACCAGATTATATACCCAAAAGAAGCCAACAAACAGTATTTGGTAACCACCAAAGAACATAGCGTATTTCGAGTTTATATATATCTTTAATTATCTCGTACCCTCTCCCCACAATCGGTACGAGGGGTGACGGTGTTGGGGGAGGGTGGGGGGGGGGGGAGAGGGGGATAACTATGAAATGGTGGCACACTACGGAAGGGTGAAGAGCGTTGGCAAACCTGCATAACTGTTCAGTTGGTGAGTTTAGAGAAAATTATCTATTGTTCCGATGAACGGCAGCGAACATTTCTAAGGCTTTTTGAATGTTGTCAACCCATATTAAATTCACACAAAAGTACATTATCTATCTTGACACTGATGGCGTTTACAGCTTCACGCGGAATTTATAAGGTTTCCCTACACTAATTTGCATCGACCCAAACACTGTGGCTCATAAGTCTACAAGTCAGCTAATGTAATTCCATAGTGAGTTAGCCTACACAAAAATGGAACATCATCTCGTGACCTGCCTCCCCCCTCCCCCCTTTAGCCTTGCGTTTAAACCTACCTTATAAACCTAAGTTACATTAAACCTATGCATTTGATTGGATCTTATGACGTTTTCGAGGGTGGTGGGGTTGGGGGCGACCCTTACGTGGGAGTCGTCATGACGACCCAATGGCCCCACCCCCTCTTTGATAATCTCCTGGCCCCAACCCCTCTTTGATAAAATTGAGGCTCCACTGCTGTATGGTATTGCAGTATCAGGGAGCAACGAAAAACTAAGAGGTCCATAATCCATTCCCAAAGATGGTTTCAACTGCGGCTTAACAAAGAGAAACGGTTCCAACCCCCCCCCCCCCCCACCTCACCCACAAACCTTGCTTTTCACGGCGAACTTACGCAGTAAGTATCACGTCTATTCTCCAGACTGATGAAAACAAGAAAGGCGTCCTATCTTCAACGCGCTACTCAACTCAAAAATAGTAACGAAATATCGTCTGAGCGAAGAGATTTTCAAGTTGTTTTCGAGGGAACAGGTCGATGCTATAAATGACTCGATATAGTTACAGCTTACACTGTCAATGAATGTTAGAAGCGAATTTACACTTCTCCATCCATCGGTATACAAACGATCTACTTTTTTCATTTTCAAAACCGAAGAAAGGAGAGTGAGAGATGCCCCTTGCATATTAAATGCCAAGAAACATTTCGACTGTTGCAGCAGTCATCGCTAAGGGTAACCTTGAATAAACAAAATTAACTCAGGACAACAACTTATTCCAACGCCATGAACCCAAACTAGATCCAGATGCCAAGTCGTGAAGTCTATTAGCAATCCTTAAGCTGACATAAAAAATTGCCTAATAAGCTCAAATTATGCAAAATTTCCTTGGGCTAGCCCGCCGAACATGTAGAAGCGATAACAAGGTGAAGTCAAGAAAAATGTATGATGGGATTTTAAATTAAGGAGGAACGGCACAACCTAAGGTGTTTGTAACTGAAACAAAGAAGGAAGGGGAAAAAAACTGCCCTTTTTCTTCTTTTTTTTGGACAAAAATTTAATTTTCAGTGAGAGAGTTCATAAAAATGGCCTATTTCCATAGTAACGTAGAAGAAATCCAGCCAGTTAGGGAATGAATTACTGAGGTGGCCGTCTAGCACAAGGGAGTGAACATTGATATGATTTTTTTAATATTTGTTTTATATTGATAACACGCTTCATCCTCTTTGTTTAGTTACTTTCAGTGGCTAGATCTGAATCTTATCCCATGTTCAACATGAGATATGCTTCTGATCCACAGGGTCAGAAGCTGACCGGTATGTGACCTTGACCGTGGTATCATAAATGTATCCGCTTTCAAACTTAGAAATCGGATCGGCCATGAAAAATGTGATCCTCCTCTGACCTCATCATAAGAACCGGATCTGACGGACCATGACAAAACAATCCAATCTAAACATGAAAATCATATCCGCAACTATTGTTCGGATCAGGATCGCGCTTTGATATTAGAACCAGGTGAATTTACGACTAATAATATGAAACTTTGTCACGAAAAAACCAAATTATCTCCACTCTAAGCATGGAGAATTGTTATTCCATTGTAATAAGTGCCTTTCAAGTATCCCCCTCCCCATCCTCTTGAAGACCACTCATCCTCCTAAAGTTCATCATTTATGTGTTCAGCAAAGTATGACATCAAATTGTGATATTGCATGAGATGTCACAGAAATGTAGCTTTAGCCCGGACAGTCGCGATACAAAATCAAGATTAAATCCCAAAACTTGGCCGCAGTACGAGGAGAGGGTCAGTGACCAGATGTTGAGGGAAAACAGTGCTAATAAGGTTACCGGTCCACTCTAGGCACCTTAAAGCAATAGTGCTGAGATGGTGAGGGGGCAGGTAAGCGAAGAAGCCAAGTCAACATAAACAAAGTTTAATTTTTAATACCAATGTGTTGGTGACTTTATTTATCTGACCTGTCACAACTACCATGTGACGTCACATTTGTGATGACGTGACATACTGAGGTATTACTATCTATGCCACAGGAGTGTTAAAGAGTTGAAATTGAGAACATATGAATTTCTTAACTTCGTAGTAGCTTGGTTACATAACACTTGCAACAATTGACCCAAACCTCGTCTTCTGTTGTATTTTTTTTCCCACCAGATTTTAGTTATGTCGGTTTGCACTCGTACTGACAGTACAGCAACGATTATATTAAATTAAATTATATTAAATTAGCAGGTTATTATCCATAACACTTAACGAAATTTAACACCTTCTGCAGGAATAATCTTTATATATCCAAAATGAAGGCGAGGGTACGATCATTTCATTATGAAGAGAGCAGTTCGTCTATGCTATCCGTTAAGTTTACTGTCACGGAGTAATTCCGACAAATGTTGCGGCATTTTAATACGAAAAGTTCACATTTTTGTTTCGGAGGGTATTTATCCCCCCCCCCCCTTCCCCTCCCAAATATAACTGCTTTAAAATACAACTGCTTTAAAAAACAATTTGCATTATAAGCATCAAAAGAAAAGTTTATCTTCTTCATTTCTGAAATTGTTTCTGACTAAATGAATTCTGTAACCAGACAGAGAATGATAACCAAGCCCCCTCCCCAACCCCCCCCCCCCAACAAAAACAACAACGCGAACAACAAAAAACATTACCAGCAAAAATGTGTGATACTTTTTAAGAGACTAAGAACATTAATAATTAAGAGCGACACACCTCATAGAATCGGCTTAAAAACTGTACACAATCTGATAATAATCTCAAATATATTTACAATAATAATAATAATAATCAGATGTTTAAATATGTGTGATACTATTTACAACAAGGAATGATTGTTCATGTTTTGATAATATTTATCCACAAGATAAATTAAGTAATGTGGGATCGACTCCCTATTCTAATGACCCATCCCATATTGCCTCATGCTCAAATTTCATTCATTCATTTTTTCTGTAAAAATAAGGAAACGCTTGCTCGTTCTAGGACCTGAGGAGGGGATAGTAGGGTTGGGGAGGAGGGGGGGGGGGTGGGCAGGTGTTCATCTTGCAGAACGATGGAGAGGATATGGCATAATCAAGTTATGGAATTAAGTAAGGATGGGGAGCCTGTTACCACACACTAAAAATTAAACTTGTATGGTATCCTTCTCAATTGTCTGAAGGAAAGAACAGCAAAATCTCTCTGATTGACATACTGTAGTGACCACACATGTGTACCATCTGGCAATTGCCTCTTCAATTCTTGTCACTTCAGAGACGGATCAATTCTCGATTCCAAGACCAGATTAATAATACCAGTACTCAGAACCCATCCAGCAACTTGCTCAATTGATGTACTGGTGTCGCTGTAGCCACATCTTCATGATTTACTGCACCAGACCTGTAATCTACGCTAATGCCATAGTTAAAAGGTGCACAGCCGCACAGGGAACTGTGCATGGCATAGGGCTTCTGTGACTGAACAGGTGTAGTCCTATTTCTTGCATTCTTTCTCTTTCTTTCTTTATTAGTTAAAATATATGTTCCAAACAGCACATTTGGTTGTCCAACAAAGAGCTCAAATAATGGAAGTTATGACTGCATGATTTGACTTTGAAAAAATCAAAACCATTTCTCCAATTTCTAACAGAAAATGTTGTCGCCTCTGATCTACAGACAACTCTTGAATATCAGAAGTCTTCCTTCCTAGTTTAACATGGCAAATCGTAACTTTTTTATCTTCTCTGGATGTTGTCAGTGTATACAGGAGGCACCAGGGGAAGTTTTCCTAATGCACAACAATAATGACCCCCCACCCCACCACCCCCCACCCCCAAAGAAAAATATAATTAATAAGACATTGCACCAAACTTGATCAAATATATTGAGACAACTTTAAACGATCCCTTCGTTTGAATATATATAATAAGGTTCCAAAACCTTACAGATTTTGGAACAATTTTTTTTTTCTTCTTTTATTTTTTCAATTTGAATCTGGAGACTAGAATGGTTAAATGAGATGTTCTCGAGGAAAATCTCACCAAAATATCGAAAGGAAAATTTTGCTTTGGTTTGCTTGGGAGATAGATATTCTTAGCTGAAAGTCATGTTAGTGGGCTGCTATGTTTTTCAACATGTGATGTCATAGTGCCCCACTCCCTCCCCCCCACCCCCCCCCCCTCGGGAGATGATTTCTTTCACTGTTACAAGTCTTTCTCTGTTCTCAAAATATTTTTCAAGGTGAACATAAAACAGCGTCAACACTGAAAACCAATGGCAGTGTGGATGTCACGTTTACAAACGGCATTAACATCGACCATAAAGTGAAAGAGCAAAGCACTACTACGGGAGGTAAAATTATGTTTTCACAGATTAAACAAGAAACGTTAACGATTCGAGCATATGTGTGGCTCGATTGTGTCAGGCTTAAACTGCGGTTCTATTCTACCGTCTTGCTTGGGAAGGAACATTAACATGGGTGTTATTATCTCCCAGTTTAAATAATAGTTATCTGTTCACCAATCGTGATAGTGACATTTGCTTCTCTGTAACTCTGTATTTGTGTTGCTTTTATTTAAAAAAAAAAAAGAAGGATTTTCTTGCGCTACTTTTCAAATACTAACATCTTTTGGGGGGTTCGATATTTGGTTCCACCAAGTTTTGTCCAATTTTGAGAATGCATTATTAAAATATTGGAAGTAAGAATGAGGAATTACAATCTCATGTAAATCCAGTGACTAGATGCCGATTTGTTAATTCCAAAAGTGGTCTTTCACCTGAAAGAAATTAAAAACAGGCGCTTATAATCTTTATAACGTCACAAAACCTCACATATGGGATATTTCTCTATTTCTCCTTTCAACCGGGGGGAAAAAAAAATCCCAGAAGGATTGCATCATCTCAATTTCAAGAGTTGGTAGTAGGGAGGACCACCACTAGGGAGGAGGATGGTCCTAATCCAGTGTCTAGCATTTCAAGTACTTTTCCAGTACATCCAGAGAGGCATGGGGAGATGCTTCCGACAGATATCAAGAGCGCCACACAAAACGAATGCAGCTCTTTCGGCGACGTTGAAGCATTCTGGAATGCTTTCAGGTTTCCCCTTCTCCATCTATTTCAATTGGTCTTTGGGCCCTCCGTAGAGCTCCCTGCGATCGCATTGAGTAAGTAGGGCATGTAGAGTAGTTTGGACTGAAGCAGGAGCATCGTACAGGTGTGTAGCTCCCTCAGTTGCGACAAGACTTCTTCGCATCGGTGCGGCTGGCTGTTGGCCTCGCAGTAGTCTCTTAACGCTAAGATATATGGCTCTTGCACATCCTTTATCTGGTCACCTGGTCCACCATTTGCTGTGGGGCAAACAAAAGAGAGAAAAGAAAATCAGACACATGTATGCAAAATGAACTTGGATGACTTGGATGAAAATAGTCTACTTTACATACAATGTTACAATGACCTGCGGTGTATACTTCTACATAAAATTAAATACTGAACAAAACATTATATGAAACATGGAATGTAAACTAATGTAAACACAATATCGGTTGTAGCTGATATCATCACTCAATAGACATATTATTAGCCACAAACCAACATAGAACCAGAATGTAAATCCCCTCACCTCCTCCCCCCCTCCCAAATACAAAATGGCCTCTGACATAGTGAACGTATGAGAGGAATATTAATGTACGTCCTGTCGCATAAACTTCTGATCAGAATCGTTACTGTACAGTAACACCTCGGGATCTAGCACTTTTGAAGTCTCTGTATCTGGTCTGGTATAAAAAACACACTACGGTTCCAGAGTCCCAAAAAAACGAACACTTCGATATAATATTTAAATCTTTGCACACTTGTATAGACTATTTGTTATATTTTGGCAGATTTGCGGTACTAAATACTGTGATACTGAGATAAATTATTATTTTCCTGCGTGTGCTTCACTATAGGCGAGGTTAACTACTGTCCACATAGCGATTCTTTTAGCCGTAATTTGGTGTTTATTTTGGTATGAAATGCTTCCAGCAGAAAGACACCATTTTGTGCTCAGAGAAGCTTCATCGTATAACGATCTAGTGTGTTCACAAATTTGTTTAGTGATAAACAAAATGTTGCAAAAAAGCTAGAAACCCCCCTCTCTCCCCACCCCAGTCCAATCAGGATCTATATTGACGCAATGAAATCATGATAACAACTTTGATAGGATAGGATGAAATAGGCCGCTGAACTTGCAATAGCTGGATGTTATTTCGGCCGCGGTGGGTAACCCGACCATGCATTTGGGTCTCACTGACAATGAGAAAATGTCTTTAATACTGATGCAGTATAAAGCCATCATGGGTAAACCATGGAGAATCTACCATGTTTGCACAGATGGAATCTACCAGCGACTTTCAAACTTCAACGCTCTAAATAACCAGGTGCAGTGTCAGGTTCATTCGAAACAAAGTTCACTCGGTTTATCAAATACACGCAAAGCTTTGATGCCCATTTGAAAAATAAATGCTGGTGGCTCTCAAAAGTGTTTGAAATCCATTTTGTTTGGAACTATCATCGAGATAACGAAACCCAAGTACATGTCACGGATACAACGAGGGATATTCCCTTCAAGTGAAGCTGGTTACATCCTTCTAAGCCTAACTGCAAACTCCTCTCACGTACAACGAACTGCTTGAACGATGATGACGATGATGGATGGTGCTATTATACAAACGCCTTAAATTACTGGATCTAAATCAAAACCAGTTTCTGCAAGTGGCAGGATTGTAGCAAAACCCAACTTTGCTCTCTGTAGTGGGCTCATCAGGGACAGATCAGATCAGTATAAAATTTATCCTTGTTACCTGGGATGTGGTCGCGGGATGTGCTCGCGGGGATGTGCTCGCGGGGATATGCTGGTGGCTGCGCCCGGCAGTTCTGAATGCCGACCAGCACAAACAGCATTCTACACATTTTCTGCCATCACACTGTTTTTCTACATTTAACTTAACAAATTTCACCATTGCCAAAATACGAGTGAATACTTTGATCGGGAGTTAGCTCCATGATAGGAAAAAGATAGCACCAATTTGCCATCCGAGCATACTTCATTTTTGCAAAATAAAAATTCAAATGGCAGGGGGGGACACCCCCACCCCATGGATCACACTACTCAACAAATCTACCCAGTACTCATATATTCCTGACCACATTGCCTGGCTTAATACATTTGGTTGATAAACAAGATTGTACAACATCGAGTCTTTCCAGTAAACCACGCAGAAAATGCCGACAGTTGAGACAGATTCAACCGGCAACATTACGTGATGCGGGGTGTTACAACTCAAACCTGCCGTGTTGACCGACTACTTACATTGATTTAACAGGACGATGACCTTCAAGAGAAGGTACTCATTCCTCTTGATGTCCAGCGTCCTGAAGGATGCCGCCAGCTTGGTGATTTTCTCGACCACGTCGCCCATCTCCTCCCTGAATACGTCCATGTCGAGCTGCAGGTCTAATGTTTTATTCATGCACTCCTGCAACGTCAATAGATTCTGGTGCGCGCACAGCTCAAAGCTCAGGCCTACTTCAGTGTTAGTGCTGCTGCCACCACCGCTGCTTCCCCCCAGTGACTTCTGGCGGAAGTGCATGGCTTGGGTCACCGTGCACAGCAGCAGCAGCTCCAGCCACTTGGTCTTCAGTATGTACGTGTGCTCCACCGAAGAGAGTTGCGTGAAGAAGGGCAAATGCTTCACCCATTGCACCAAATGAAAAACCAGCTGCTCTCCCAGCATGCACTGCAAGCGCACAAACTCGCTCAGTTCCAGCGTGGATGGGATCGGCACTTGTTCGCGCCAATCTTTGTTGGCTATTTTGATGACCGCCGACTCGGTCTGCTGCAGGACCTCGACCAGCTGCGCCGTCTGCGGTCTCAGCTGCCGGACTTCGGACTTCCTCTTGTCGGACCCCGGTGCTGCGGAGTCCCTACTTTTGGGGTCGGACTGTGTCTTGGTGGCCTCCCTGGCCGCTTTGATGGCAGCTTTCTCTGCTCTGTTCTTTCGGTTCATCTGAGCTTTCTGCTGGGCCATCAGTTGGAACTTCTTTCTTAGCTTGTCGTAGTTCTTTGGTTTGCACTGAAGTGAAAGAGATTAAAAAAATCATCTCTAGTTGTGGGATGTGTGGTTGGTGAAGGGGGTGGGGGTGGAGGACATGTGGTGGTGGGTTGGGGTGGGGGGGATTTAAACTGATGACAGTATGAGCTTTAGTCACTTGATGATACCTTACCAACATAAAACAACATAAAACCTCAAACTGGTATAATTATCCGAACAGATGTCTGTCCTTCACAAAGTATGACATCACAGAATATTATGCATGTCAATATAATATGCCAGTCTAAATCTTTGTTTTTCTTCATATTAACATGGATGAGCCTGGGGTAAAAAAAAAAAAATAACGGAATTTTGCAAAAATTGCGGTATAGGCTCCAGTTTGCGTATGCTACAGTATGTTAGGATAATAGTTTTTGTCCCCGAGGTAGAAAAGAAATCACGGATATTCCGCGAATTCGCGGAAAAAGCTCCAGCATGCCTGTATTTATTAACATTTAACATCCCCCCTTAAGAAACTATACTGGTTTATATGGGCAAATGTTCCTCCTGTCACAAGGAAAGTCTAAGATATTCCTGATTTCATTATAACTCGGGAAGTAGTTAACGGCAATTCAGGCAGGTCACGGCTTAATTTACTACGACACTTATCGACTGCTTACCTTGTATGAAAGACCTGTATTTCGCCCGCCGGGCATTCTATCTTCTCGCACAGCTGAAAGACAAAAGAGACAGATTGAAAACTCTTGAATGCACATAAAAGAAGATACCTTCTTTGCTGTACAGATAGTCATAATAGAATCATCACCATATATATAACTATTAATGTATTACCTGATACGGTCAAGTGCAGATAGCAATTGTAACCAAAAATTATTCATAATCTGTTATTCATTTACATATTATGTTGCAGGACCGATGGAATATATGCATATATATGAATATATAAATATACAAGTTAAACCAACTGATCCGATGGATGGAGGTCGAACCAACCCTAGATTCAAAGATCGAACCATGCACGGATCGAATTTCATTTTACCTTCAGTATTGACATTCAAGTGCCCTTCATATTTCGAGAATGGGTATAATTTGTTACTCCATCGTAACTCAAGTACACACACTGCAGTTGCACTGTCATGAAGTCGGCAAAGTTTTAGTTTAAGGCATGCAGCTGTTCACATATGTACAGTATATATATAGCAGCATCGGCACATTAGTGTATTTACTGTGTCCTTCAGGGTTTAATATGTCATTAATTGATGATTCCACAAATGGATAAGTGACTGGTTGCTTAAGGGTACACAGTGCTTACAAGGGTTACCAGTTCACTCTAAGCACGGAAGTGGGAGAGTACTGATGTAGTGAGGAGACATGTAAGCCAGTACGCAAAGTTAATCAATCTTAGGTATTTCAGTTTACATTCAGATAAAAAAATACCAACAGATCGGAATGACAGTGTGCATTTTGAATCTCAAGAGAGCAAAACAATAATCTTTTTCAACAGAGTAGGATATTTATAAATATTCACATGGTAGGATGAGAGGGGAGGGCGCTGGTTCACATTTATGAGAAGAAATTGTTGGAAATATAAATTTTAAAAACATTAATCACCAGATTGTATGACACTGGTTCAGTTAGTTCAAAAGTAAAGAATACTAGTGTGCAGAGAAGTACTTGAACGAGAGAAGAGAGGATGAGGCTATCTATGGCTCCTGATTATTTGCTGTTCAATCAATTTACATTTGTGGCCCTGGATTGTATTCTGCAGTGAAGCACACGATGTGCATCTGTGTGTGTGTCTAACACATGGTGTTTTATACACCTATTACATAGAGCCAGCCTCCCTTATTCATTCACTGTCCACTGTCTTTTACAGTGCATGTACGGGGACACACATTTCGCAGACTTACTTAACATAGATAAGCAGGTCATGAGAGGAAACAAGCAGTTAAACCCATGTTTGCTTGGCTGTAGATAAAAAACCAGTATAAATATTGATCTCAGTATGTTCCTTGGGTTTCTAAATTTAAAATCAAGGACAACGGGGAACACAATAATCTCCCAGTGTGATGGAATTAATCTCTAATTAACACCCTAAACCAGTCCTAGCCAAGGTTAGCAGCTCTTCAGCTTTGGCTAACAGTTACTATATAGACACGGAGACAAATACCCATCTACCAAATATACCCATATTATTGATAAATTTATGTAAATGATGAAAAGGGGCCCAATTAAAATATGAGGACACTGGGGTTGCTCTTACATATAAGCATTGTGGAACTGTTCAAATGTAAAAGCAAGGAATTTCTATACTCCTGGTAAAGCATACCGCCCACTGCCCCCACCACCCCCCCCCCCCAACGGTTGGTTTCTTTAATCTGTAGATGGGAGCCATTAACACTCATGTACTGTGATGTAATTGTCTCTGCAGTAGCTAGTAGCTACAGTACTTTGACATACTGTACTGTCATATACTCTTTAAGTACATTCTCATTCCAATGAGCTACAATGAGCTACAATGAGCTATCAGTACATGTCCAGAGCTTCTTCAGCATTTTCTTACCGAGGAAATCATGTTGCACTGATACATAAAGTGCCTGGGATTAACTGCCAACAGCTCTGTTATAAGCACTTGAACTCAATACTTAAAACAACCCACGGGACAAGAACAGTTACAATCCTCCCTATCCCCCTTAACCCCCCGGAAAGTGCAATCATTTTTACGGAGCAAATTAAGCAGCTATGCTGTATATGTATGTGGTCGAAGACAAAAGAATTGTTACTTTGTAACATAACACTCGGCATCTTGTGGCCGACCAATTTTCAGTTTAATTAGCTCACTTTTGGGAGACCATTTACCCGATGGAAACTCCCACGGATTCCTCCCGAGATAAACAAAAAACCCTCCTCGCTTTGCCACCTACAGCTTTTATCCACTCAACCATTGCACAACATTGTAACATGAGCTGGACATAGCTGTTACATTAGAAGAGTGTACTGCAGTACTAACCCATCGTCTGTTAAATTCATGGTTGGAAATGAAACATTCATCCAAATTCATGAGAATTGTAGACTCGAATGCATCGATGTGTTTTAAGTATTGATCTACAGGAGTACGGGGTATCCCTTGCCTGGTCCTATTATCCTAAGATTTAAGTATTGGTAAACTATATTGCAGAACTTCACAATTCAAGTCAACCTTTTTCTCTAAATTATAAATGAATGTCACTCCCATAATTTCATGAATTACAAGAGATTTGTTGGAAACTTTGCAGTTCAGTTTGTTGTTAGTCTCACTTCACAACCTGTTCATTATCTGCTACTGTATCCACAGCATAGAATTCTGAAATTTAGTTTCTTAGACAAAGGAAAGAAAAAAGAAACCAGAAAGAACTGCTACTAAGATCTACTTTGTGAGTTATCCCGTTTTAGACTTTTCATACCTTGACCTCTATTGACCTCAAATCACCTTTGACCTCTACCAGTTTCAATAGGGTTCTTGTACACACCATGCCAGATCTACATACCACGTGTGGAGGCGCAACGACAATGTTATCATGTTCACAACATTTAGACTTTGACCTATGTTGACTGCAAATGACCTTTGACCACACCAATGCTCATAGGGTTCTAGTACACACCAAGGGGGGAATCTACATAACAAAGACATAGTTTCTGAGTTATTAGGTTAACAAGGTTTCAGAGACTTTGATCTCTGTTGACTTCAATGACCTTTGACTTTCACAGAAAAGAGTAGAGTTCTTGTTCCCAATAAGTCTGATCCGCCAACCAAGCATGAAGTTAACCCACCATGAACCCTATTGAGCTGGCAGGTATCCCACACTCACACCCACACAAGCCATCATCAATGCATAGATTCCTGTCACCTCAAGAAGAGTAAACAGGTGAGTGGGTTGTTCATGATGATGGGTGTTGTCAAGTAACATGTCAATACTCACATGGATCAACCTATATAGTACATAAGCAGATTTACAATACTGTAGCATGTATTTCCTTCCTTCCCTCCCCCCATGATAAAATGGAATGAGCTCATGGCTATCTGTGACATAGGTAGTGACCTTGAGTTAACAAGGAAGGTGATTTGATGTTTGACTGACCTTGCTGGCTCAGGGAGAATTGGTCAAAAGCTTTTATCAAGATTACAATCCAGACAAAGTACTGTATAGAGTAGAATAAGGTTTCCAAGGTCACCATGGTAACATACTGCTTGCCTAAGCACACTGCTGTCTGCTAACTGCCTAGCCTTTTCACATGCTGGTATACAATACGGCTGTACTGTAATATTCCAAGAATTTGACAATGTGGATGCTTGATCATATATTATAATACAATATTTTTGTATGATACTATGCAAATCGGTGAACCCCCCACCCCCCCCCCCCCTGTCAATCCAAGTACTGTAAGTATATAGCAAGATATATGCAAAGGTTGCAAGCGGACACTGAAAAGCAGTTCCTTGTGTTTATTTGTTAATTCCAGACAACTTTTACCGAACCGTCTGAATAAGATTTTAGACTTAAAGGGAGCTCATACTGACATGTGCATATAATACCTGTTTGCTCCAAGTCCCCCACCCCCCCCCCCACCTTAATCTTTAACACAGAACAAAGAAATTTGATGCAAATTTTACTGTGGAGTAAACATGCTTTTCATTGTGCAATGTGACACTTATTGATGAGTGGGAATCATTTTTGCTACTGTAGGTCACTCTAGACACACGGCACAGCAAGAGTGCAAATGTAATGAGGAGATGTAAGTGGGAAGGTGAAGTCATTTCAAGAGTACACTCAGTTGAAATTAAATCTTTAGCAGGCAGACACTTTCTTTCATACCCTAGTAAATAATAGTAAATTATAATAAATTATAACTTATATGTAAGAACTGGATCATTTCCAAAGTTGTAACTTTCGAAGATATATCAACATATATATATTTGGAAAACTGAGAGACCTCAGCATCATATAAAATTGAAACTATATCACTGGCATCCTTCTCCACCCCTCCCCTGCCCCCACACCACAACATTTTTGTGGGTTAACATTTCGTGGAGAGGGGGATGGGAATATGGCACATGGAATTAAAAAAAATTGGACTAAGAACTGCATTCCAAGTATCTAATAAAAGCTACTGCAGGACCATCAAGGTGATCACCATGGCGACCAGAACAAGCCTATAATGTTTCACATTTCAAGGCCTTGTAAATAGGTCTTCACAAATGTACCTTTGGAAAGGTTTCACAGATTAGACACCCACCCCTGCTGCAAACATGGAACAATCCATCTCATGGTCACAAATCTCACTAGTGGTCAATAGAATGTCCTTGACAGAAACACTTGTCTAGGGAAGGAAGGATAATTGTTCAAATCCACTCAGATGTTGTGAATATTTTGACCTGAAATAATATCAGGTTCCCTCCCTTCTATTGGGAACCAGCAACTGACAAGAAATCTTTCTCTTTGAAAATTGTGGACATCCTTTAAAATTAATCTCACGAGAGGTTAAAGAGCTTTAAGAAAGTCTGGTTTTTGCTCAGTACAAATTATTCTAGAACTACAGACAGCCTGCACCACAATAACAGACCAGACATACTAGATTGTTTACCTCCCATAGCCTAGATCAATTTATATTGTTGCTTTTTTTTTGGTTTTTTTCTTTTCTCTTCTCTTCTAATGTTGGAAGGAAAATTCTGGGCTGAAGTTGTTCCTGCCAATAAGCAATTAACTGTAAAGACTAATTATTGTACCAATTAAACACATATCTTTATTACCATCAGACTTTGAAATCCAATGGGAATGGAATAACTGTACACCTGTAGTAAATGTCCAGGACTAAGGGTGCAGGGCTAGAATAACCACCCTACATAACAGGTTACTGTAGGTAGAGGTCCTGTAACAGGGTACGGGTGGGGTGTACTAACAAGGTACAGGTGGGGTGTACAGTAAGTAAACTCAGTAGCATAAAAATATTAACCCTCGCCCGTTTCGATGCTACCAAGAACTGATAAACAAATACTGCCCTCTATTTTGAAGCGATAGCTACCAAAGCAAGCAATACTATTCCCATACCGTATCTCTTTCTCTTTGCTCGTTTCATCAGAAGATACGTATTACAATTTGCAAGTTAGAATAAGTATCGAGGTACCACGTAGTTCCTTGTGCGTGAGTGACCGATGAAGGTGAACTAAATTACGCGCATTCGGTAAAATGTCGTGTGGTGCACTCGTGTAATTTATGCAGGGAATACTTTATACAGTATTGCATCACAAAATGCTTTATGCAAAATAGTTTAATTGCTGATGAATTTTGGGCATGCAAGGAAAAAAGAAAGAAAAGAAACTGCCATTTTTCTTCGAGGAGACAAGTACAAGTACTGTGAAAGTATATAATGTACATTTCTGCAGAGTTGTGAGTCTCCACACATGTAATTTCCATCAAGCATTAATAATCAGCCAGAGAAACTGACAATTGTAACAGTTTATTCCCCAAAATTTGACTTTTTGCATGTCAAGGGTTTTCTATCATA
>JAIPMN010003750.1:0-11209 GCA_020650975.1 Apostichopus californicus | reverse complement strand
TACATGTCTGCATGTCTGCGCTGTCTTTTTCCCTCCTTCATTTTACTTTTCGAAGTTACAAGTGATGAAATCAATACACGTGAAAATGATGTAACTTTTTGCGCAAAACACTTGTTCGTTGCTCAGTTCAATGGACGGTTGATATAAAAGAAAATGAAGTATTTGATTCTTAATTCTTAAACTAATTTACCGTTCCATGATGTAACGGTAACGGACTATGAAACTGTTTGTAGACAACCCGTCATAAGTTTTGAGTAAACGTTCGGTTCTGACAGCTTGATGCATAATTTTTTGCGGGCTTCAGCACACGTTCCTTTGGAGATTATCATATCACAAATTAAGTAGAGAAGAATTTGTTTTTTCCCCCTGACTGATGATAAACGAGGACGATTCGATTCTTGTACAGGTTAAATTTTTTATTCAGATCTTGAAAAATTTAATGATTTAGCCAGTAATAATGGTAGGATCGATTTTTTCTATATACTACACCAGGTCTTGACCCGAAAAACTTGATCAATAACTATACCTGCTTTTTATGATGTCAATTACTGAGACATGGTAATATGAAAATGACTATACTGGCCTATATAACATCCCAGATTAAACCTTTGTATGTAAAGGGATGAGGGGGGGGGGGGGTAGCTCTTTACCTTAAGACTGGACTGGAGTTTACACCATTATGGATAATTTATTGCAAATCACTTATAGAATCATTATTTGTGCAAATCAATAGTGAAACTCATACAAATTAAATGTGACTGGGTTAAATACCGCCCTACAAGGGACGATGTTGACTAATTTATTAATGATTTTACTAACATTATTGCACATAACTGTATTGTTGATCTTAATGTTTGTTCTATCACAGGACATTTTAATATAAACCTTCTCTCTAGACAAAATAATACGAACGTATTCTAAATTCCTTATCATCATAATTATTTAATAAATAATAATAATAATAATAATAATAATAATAATAATAATAATAATAATAATAATAATAATAATAATAATAATAATAATAATAATAATAATAATAACAACAACAACAACAACAATAATAATAATAATAATAATTTCTGCAGCTCTTATTAATAATATATTTACGAATGTTACTCTTATATAACTAAATCCAGTGTCATTTGAACTGATACATTTGACCATTTCCCCTTTTATATCGCTATTATTTGCTATTATATTGCAATTATCTGCGATAATTTCAGTCCATTCAGAAGAAATTTACAAACTAATACTAAGACATATAAGAATGATATTAAAATATCTAGAATATTAAATATGAAAATGATTTTTAATCCAATGACTGGCAGGATGGTTTGTGCGACAATAATGCGCGATTTTGCTTTTACTATATTTAATAATAAATTTCTTTTCCATAGAAACTGTCCAATTTTCAAGTTATTTGCAAAAGAGTCATATCCGTATTTTTTTAATTATAAATCTAGTTGTGTACGGAATGAAGTACATCACAGTTAAAGGGCCCGACTGGAAAAGCTACTAGCTTCATCTGGTCTATGTTTCTTTTTCTTTTTTTGTATGCTTACGTTTATTGTTAATTTGTAATGATGTACTGTATAATAACTGTTTACTCTACTTGAAATAAATAAACGAAACGAAACTGAATGATTAGTCTCTGTTAAAGCAATAGTATATTTATTCGCCATTCCACAGTACAATTCAGTTTTGATCCATTTCCACTTTTTTTTGTTTTGCAGGATACGGTTACATCACACCTGTTACGCAACTTGGGCGTGGTCTATGCATTCCCTACATCCTGATTGGCTTACCAATTAACTTCTTCTTCTCTGTGAATACTGGATATTTCGTGGCACAAGGTATAAGCGGACTTTACAAAGTATTAGTCAAATGTGTGCGAAAGATTACGCGCAGAATACTGTCCAAAAGTAATCATTCTCGACATCAACAAAATGCAGAAAATAATAACGTAGTTACCGAGCCTCATCTTCCAAGTTGTAGTTATGGTCAGGAGGTAAACAATGACGCTTTCGTTACTGAGAAAGAAGATCGAATGGTGACTTTATCGAGAGACAAAGAACAATGCTCGTCGAAGGGAGAGGCCAACTCAAAGAACGGTTATACTAACAAAACCAGAAGAGATAAACATTTACTAACCGATACTCGCCATCCAAGAATTCAAAAGGCCGGAACGATTGACGAATCTATGGATACTGATTTATCTACTGAAGATGGTGATCATGATGATGATGGGCACATTAACATCCCTTTGTGGTTTATGTTACTAGTATTAGTCTGTGTTAGTTTATTCGCCGCCAGCATCACCTACAAAGCTGAAATGGCAAAGTGGACGTTTCTTGATTCTCTGTATTTCGTTACTGTAACATTCACTACGGTTGGTTTTGGTGATCTGACCTTTGATCTATCTCGGATGTTTCAAAGTGACCTTGCTATTATCTGGCTTGTTATCTACATGTCTTTGCTGATGCAGGTTGGCCTTTTATTAACGGCTGGATTTATAACCGTTTGGTCAGAGAGAGTGGAAAGGAATGTGAAAACGGCGAAACGAAAAATTGAGAGTAAATTGTCGACAATTCGAGTCTCTGAGACATAGTCGTTTACTACTTTTAATAAATTTTGCAAGGTTTTTAGAAAAGACATTGAGGCAATATATCGTTATTGTTCTTAGATTGGTCAATTGATAAAAGGAACTGGTTGAATGATTGAATGATGATAATCTGATAATTGATTAATAATGTGACTGATAACTTGATTGATTTATTAATTGATGGTGGAAGGAATAATTGATAAATGAATGTACTATAGGTTAATGGTGGAATCACTCATGAATCGATTGATAGATAACTTGACTGATGAATTGATTGTTTTAACTGATCAATGCAAGAAATGATCTATTGCTCGATTGATTTTTGGATGGTATGATGACATGATGGTGGCATGTACACATATGACATCAATACAAATAATAATAATATAATTTGTGCATGTATGCAAACAATTGTGCATTGACTGTAAATGAGATTATGTATTTAAACAGGCATGCATAAACACAATAGATATTTAATATATTAATTTGTAGCAAACTCAATTGTAACCTTATTCTTGACATTGTTTCATCAAGATTCATTCAATTCATAAAATTCCAGCAATAATCAAATATGCAAACGTTCACATGAACTTGGTGTTTCGCATCCTACGATATCCTGAGGTCGGTGCTCGGCCTACGAATGCCGTAAAGGTCATGCACATGCGGAAATGAGGGTAAAGGGTTCAAGTTAAAACCGGCTAGTAGTTGACGAAGTAGTAGTCTTTATGTAATAGTAGTAGAAGTTATAGTAGTAGTACAGTAGTAGTACAGTAGTATAGTGGTAGTATTAGTAGCAATAGTAGTAGTAGCAGTAGTGGCGGTAGTAGTCTTAATAGTAGTAGTAGTAATAGTAATAGAAGTACTGCAGTAGAGAATATTATTAGCAGCAGTACGAGTAGCAATAGTAATAGAAGAAGTAGTAATAGCAGTAGTAGTAGCAGTAGTAGTAGCAGTATTAGTGGTAATATTAGTAGCAATAGTAGTAGCAATATTAGTAGTAGTAGCAGTATAAGTAGTGGTGGTATAGTAGTAGTAGTAATAGTAATAGAAGTACGGCAGTAGTGGTAGTATTAGCAGCAGTATAATTAGCAAAAAGTAGTAGTAGCAGTAGTATGAGTAGCAATAGTAATAGTAGTAGTAGTAATAGCAGTAGTAGTAGCAGTAGTAGTACAGTATTAGTGGTAATATTAGTAGCAATAGTAGTAGTAGTAGCAGTAGTAGTAGTGGCGGTAGTAGTAGTAATAGTAGTAGTAGTAGTAATATAGTAATAGAAGTAAGGCAGTAGTGGTAGTAGTAGCAGTAGTAGTAGTGGCGGTAGTATTAGTAATAGTAGTAGTAGTAGTAGTAGTAGTAGTAGTAGTAATATAAGTACGGCAGTAGCAGTATAGTATTAGTAGCAATAGTAGTAGAAGTAATAGCAGTAGTAGTAGTTGCGGTAGTAGTAGTAATATTAATAGTAGTAGTATTTATAGAAGTACGTCAGTAGTGTTAGTATTAGTAGCAGTATAGTCGTAGTAGTGGTTGTGGTGGTAAAGTAGTAGAGTAGTAGTAGTTATATTAAGTAACAGTGGTGGTGTTAGAAGTAATAGTATTATTATTAGAATTATACATATACATATTCATGTATGCATTCGTATACAAATATTCCTACCTATATGTAGGTCTATATGCATATGATTATGTTAGTTTGTTTGTATATGTATAGTGTTAACGGAAGCATTGTCAAATTAAACTGCTATTACGGAATTGCTGGATCTCCGAGGAAATACCACATTTGTGAGAGCATTATATGACTTAACTGACAGTGATTGGCATATGTGCATACATATATATTGGTAAAGTACACGTTTGTGTACTTATAAGTATACGTACACGTTAATGTATTTATAGGCTAATGTCTATGAAAATGCGTTTCCTTGCCAATTTCGAGTGCGGAACATACGATAAAGTGGATGTCTGTAACTAACTTAAGTTCAAAATAGTATAAAAGAACGAACATTTTGTGCGACCAAACTGTCGGGTGTAAATCTTTCTAGCAATTTAACACTGAATTGTTCTTTTATTGATATATTGTCTATAATATATTTGTTTTGTTTCTTCGCGATGCATAGACCTTACTAAATATAAGCTTTTCCATCACATAGTGATATTAATTTTGTGCTATCATCCCATCAATCAATTGCATTAAATCACATGTTTGTTTTTTCTCTGCACTATAAACCTTAATATAGGTATTAGCATAGTATATGCCTCAGAATATGCCTCAGAGTGCACCATTTTATGGTTCTGAGGGACGGGAGGGAGGGGAGGGGGGACATCCACCTGACCCCCTACACTTGAGAAGGCATTTAACTAACTCATGGCAGTACTTCCTTTTCAAACTACTGAATATGCACCTTGTTAATAGATGGCACTAAAGCAACTAAACTATTTATACCTGGCGTCATCAAAACAAAAGTAGATGGCGGTATATCACTTTCGATTAACATAAACTGCGAATAGGAATTTCTTATTGTATTTTTTTTTTTTTTGTACACTGCAGTCTTGTCATAAACAGGATAGACTAAATAAACGACGGATATTCTTTTCTATCTTTCTTTCTTGGAAGCTGGAATCTATTATGCAAAGCCTGCCCTAACCTAATGTAAGCACTCATCACAATATCTGTATATAGGCCTAATCCATAACCCCTGTCTGACGCGGATGGAATTTCATCTTCTTCTGTGTCACAATATTTCAGTGAGAGGATGGTTGTATGTATATCAGCGGCGTAACGCCTATGGGCTCGGACGGGGCAAGCCCAGGGGCCCCCGACCAAAGGGGGCCCCCGCTGCACTGATGTACAGAACTTAGAAGAGGGGTACCCTTTTTTTCTTTTTTTTTAACGGCACGTATTCGTTGGAAAAGAAACTATAAACGAGACAATGGACATATTTTTTCTGTGCGTGAATACGTTCGTCATAAATCATATGCCCCTGCAACTGCAAATCTCGTATCCTTCTTTCCGCACGACTGACTCAAGAGCCTGAGGTACACACTGGAACTTGATAGGCTACGCTGGTACATATTATAGCGAAATAGCGCCTCTAATTTCAATGAATTCGCTCTCGGTCAGGGTTGCCACATGACATTGGCCGATAACTGGCCAAATGACACAAATTTGGCATATTTTGAACCCCTTTGGCTGATGCTTTCCTCAGCTATCGGCCAAATCGCCGATGCCTAAGATTTGTGTGTGGATTTGTATGTTTCCGTATCAGACAGTAAATCGAATTTGGCAGAAAGATCATTCTCCAAGTTGAAGCTAATCAAGACTTACTTACGTTCAACCATTTCTCAAGATCGGCTGGATTCGCTGGCTATCCGGCATCGAGAGCGAGGAGGCATGGTCACTATATAGATGGACTAATCGATATGTTTGCTGACAAGAAGGCCAGGCTCAGTAAATTCAAGCTCTAGCCTTTCCAAGTTCTCGGGAACTTGGATATCTTTTGTCCACAGGAGTTACGCCACGGGTGGAAATATACATGTTTATGTTAATTGGACATTGGTCATTTGGTCTTATTGTCCTTTCAATCTCTTAATGTATTTTAGCTTTGCAACACATTTTTTCATGTTCCCAGTATGACAGACAAGGCGGACCAAAATGTGTCTATGAACGCAGATTTTCCCCAAAATCTCAGTCGATAAAATCACCACGAAATGTTCCACATACGGCTTAGATTGCACCAGAGAGCTTGTAGAACCCCAGAGCTTCCAGGGCCCTAAGGCGGGCCTTGGACCCACGCCTTTGGGACTTCGCGCTCCGCGCTCGTGATGTGCGCTGCGCGCACATCGGTTGATTCTCCGCAGCAGCCAGGGGGCCCTTCCTTCCCTGGACCCAGGGGCCCCCAGACTCATCGTTACGCCGCTGATGTATATATCATCACGAATATTACATTAATTTGATTTCGATTATAATCGTAACCTTTGTAGTCATATAGGCAGATGTTAGTGTATTTGTGTTGTGACGCCTACTTGTAAACACGATATCTCAAGGAGGGAAGCTTGGACCAATCTCATATTTGGTGTCTAGGAGTATCACATTTTTTTTTTAAATTTTATTATTGTCATCTTTAATAAGGGTAGTCCTGCTCAATGCAGAAGCACTGCTTTCCAGAGGAGCCCTCGAGGATAAAGTTCATATGTGGTCACCAGTGGTCAAATTGTGAAAAACTTGTAAACACGATGTCTCAAGAAGGGACCAATCAATGTAGTTGTGACACGTTCAGTACAGGAAGCCTATGGTTTGACATGTGCGTTTCACCTCATAAGAATAGGAGAGGCTGTTGGCAATTGGAAATTAACTTCAGGGCATCCGTAGATAAGAATCAGAAGTCTCGATCAAATTTCCATTGACTTAAAGGGTGTGAAGACTCGCGCAAAAAGACACGTCTAATGGCGGTAATCTGACCTAGTTTCGAATGAGGTGTAACTGAAGTTTTAGACACCACCATCTATCCCAGAAATACGCACACAGCTTGCTACCGTCGGTAATTCAACACTAGTGTACAGTCAGTACATACAGCTGCGGTCAATACCCACAGTACAGTGTTCAAACGATACAGCGATGGACACCTCAGGTCCAGCTAAAGATAACAAGGTATCACGTTTCATTACTGTCTGCATTTTGTAGCGTCAAGCAGAAAACTTCACTTGCAAGCAACGGAAAGTTAACTTTTCAGAGCGCGGCACGCGGTTTGGGGCGAGTCTTCAATGCCTTTAAGTGTGTCAGTAACTTCTGGAGTTGCCATGTACGTCGCTGCATACATGCCTGCGCACAAAGGTGTATAATGATCGTTGTACTGTTGGTTCATACGACTTTGCTATTGGAATGGTCGATATCATTGTGAATCATCGGTATTATATCTTTGCTACCGTTGTTGAAGTTTCCGTTGTATTTCGCAATTGACGAGATCCAGTGCCAAATAAAAACTTCAGGACTGGGATGCATGTAGTAACTTTGGGGAAATGACCAGGCGCCGTTTAAGGTCGTCTAGTGTTAGATGCTTTAGAGGCAAACCAGACACAAAATCTTGGGGACCAGGGGTTAAAAATCGCCCGGTGCCTGCTAAATGTAGGGCTTGTATTGGTGTACCACATTGAGTAGAAGAAGCCTTTTGTCTTTGGTAGAGATCAATCTGTATGCTGAATACAAGAAAAGTTTCCATCTCGGTCATCAGCTGCCAATGTGAATATTGTTTGTCATATCTCAATGCTTTTACTGTACTACTTAGATTGAAGTATGTTGTTCATCCTGCAGCTAGCTCTACCCTACAGCCTATAGTGTGTCACATTCATATAAGATTATTCATGTAGCATCATCGAAACCACACTGCAGTTTGGCTGTCTGGTTTCCAAAGGTTTACTTTTCTGTTCATCTTTGGAATATGATTACACTGCATGGAGTGTTTGTCAACGATATAAACTGCATTTACTGTTGCATTAAATGTACATTCAAGCTTGTTTCTAACAGAAGATAAATAATTTGTACGTAAAAATAAAATATCATAAATAAAACGAAGACATTATCTGCTGACTTGCTAAGATCGAACCCATCAGTCTGATGTTGCCAGATGCATTAATTTAATAAAGGAACGCCGACCTTTAAAATGTATATTTGTCGTGGTTAAGCTTGTCATCGAGAAATTGTGTTCACCAACTACAGTACAAACTTTGCAGAAAATGCTTCAAACAGTGAACAGTAATCACAGTTTGAGCTTGCAAACTGATTTTAAGCACATTTTCATATGTTGTATTTGTTCATTGCTGCGTTAAGGTCAACAACTGTAATATGCATCATGAATGTTTACATAGTCTGTTCGTCTGCGGAAATGAGTCTTCCATATGACTTTTGCACAACACTTCCTCCTTACAGAGGATCGAAGTTACTATTCTCATTAACTGCATGGAAGTGCCTCTCTGATTGTGGACGGATGCATGTGTTATTTCCTACTGATCTTTCTATGACTATTATACTGTTAGCTAACGTGACTGTGGACTTGAGTGGTATTATTTAGGGACGTCATGCAAGAGAAGACTGTTAGAGACAAGCACCACACAGTGTCGGTACGTCGTGATAAATGAGGCGATCCACTGTACAGCAGAGGTCGAACAAAATACTTCACTTTCAACTCCCTGCTTGTGAAATATACAGGGCTTTAAAGTGCCAACGAGATGTTAATATATTTTAGGTGAATTATCTTAGTATCGCAATATTTGTGCAGTAAAATGATATTAAATATTGAGAAACGAGATGTTAATATCTCATTATCTTTACGTTGAGAAGTTGAACTTGATATTGATATACAAGATTTTAATATGTCAATATCTGAGCATTGAGATATAGAAATATTAAGATACGATATCTCAATATTTTAATACCTGTACATCAAAATATTTATATATTAAGATACCAGATTTTATTATGCTAATATCTGTACAGCAAGATATTGAAATACTTAGATACGATATCTTAATAACCTAATATCTGTATACGTTAAGATATTGAAATGTTGAGATATGAGATCTTAATATCCTTTTGTCTCTACATTGACATATTGAAATATTAAGATATGAGATCTTAACATGTGAAAGGATATCAGAGAAGTTTCTTGAAAACATTTACTATAGTATGTATGTGGTAAACTACGTTATTTCTTACAATATCACTGTTTGCATATTGTGAAAACGCCCTCGTCATCCAAAACCGCAAGGCTATGTTGGTATCACGTGATCTGATCCCTATCGTGTTTATATGCAGTGGCTCTCTCGTGTTCTGGTGACAAGGGCGTTATCAGAAGCTCAGGCATCCCCTTTCCCTCAGAAAAGGAGCCGTAGCTTAGATACCATAATAATTCCTTCGCGACATCACTTGTGTGTACCAAGGAGCAAAAGTATGTACAGATCACTGCAGTTAGGGAAAGCTCAATACTTCGTTATTTGAGGCTGTAACCGATCTTTTTATGCTGTCCAGCAAAGGATTATTCAGAGTGTGATCATTCGCTTTAGCTAAAAAAAAATGTTGGGCGGTGCGGGGGGGGGGGGGGAACCTTATTCACTCCACCAATTTCAATTGGTCGAATTATATGACAAATTTAAGGATACATTATAGTGGGCAAAATGAAAAGAGTTAAATATACGGTGCGCAAATGCCGGCTGGGAGTATAGTAACACGACGGTATACTAGCAAATTAAACAGTAAGGCTTTCTTGTACACTATGTGATGCATGATAAGGGTCATCCTCTCAACTGTAAATAACCATAATCTACTAAAAGCAAAGCTGTTAACGATGAAGCTCTGCTAAAACCATGGAGTCTGTTTATAGCTCCATGCTAAAACTAAAGCACGGAACAGTAACCGTTCCAGCTTGCCAGGTCCAAGAACCAAACCCTGCTTGAAACTATGCCTTTGTAGTACTGTTGTTTGGCGATGCAGTGAGGAACAAACTATACAGTTTAAATCCGACATACAGAAAAACAACACAAAACAAACATAAACAAACACAAACACAAACGAAGACATTTCTTATTCGTATACGCCAAACGGTTCAAGAGTAATGACGTTGGTGAACTTCTTAACGCTTACTTTTCAGCCTTCCAAATAATAATAATAAAAATAATAATAAAAAGCATGAAAACTTGGTTCCACGAAACATTTTGCTGCTGCTTGATCTGTGCTGCTCGGACGTAATGCAATTCGTACGGTAGGATGTAACCGAGGTTTTCATCGATCAGTATAGATTACCCCTAGACTACGTCTGTCTTTTGGCATTTCACTGGCATGCAGGGACACTGGCCTGCCTAGCCTAGCCTAGCTACACGCTGATTAGCACTATAGTATAGTTACAAAGTTATCGTTGTATTAAAGCTACAGTAGTAACTAGGCTAACGCTATATCCAATTTCTAGGATAGGAAAGATGGATTCAACTCAAGTAATGGTGATTACAAACGTTGTTGAGAATGAGATGACAGTCTGCTCTTGTCGTTTGTCCTGTAGGCCTAGCTGTACTAGGCCAAGCTGATTTGAAATTGCTAATTAAGAAGCCTAAGATGCAACACGACGAAGTCCTTATTGTACCGTCCAACCAAATGATGATGAAGATTAAATGATTGTGGTAAATGTATTTGACCTTTCTAATGTTATGAAGTGATGAATCGTATTTCGTGACAACATAACGTATGCACATGTGAGTTACCATGCATCACTGAAGACATCTGAGAGTTACAATATGGAGACTGATTTACAAAATGCAAACAATATAATATTATAGAAGAAAGAGACCACTTGTAAGTAGACAACAACGCACCGTTTATGCGACATTTAGAAAATAAAAGCCTATAACGATTTTATTGACGGGTGGGAGGGGTGGGGGGGGGGGAGTTGGATGTTTTCAGAGAAGTTATCTATTTCTTCTTCACCTTGACTTTTATTTTGCAAGTATGCATATACCTGTTCACCCGATTCTCGTTGTCGTCACGATAACTATCGTGGTTCTTGGTAATGGTGATCCACGATAGTTATCGTGCTGTGTTATAACTTCATCACACATGTTATGAATTTC
>JAIPMN010003749.1:0-16974 GCA_020650975.1 Apostichopus californicus | reverse complement strand
AAGTCTTAATTTATTTCCTGAAAAAGGTCATTACATTTTTCTATTTTTAAAGAAATCCATTAATATCTATGAATATATTTAGATGACATTTAAGACACGGCAAATGAGAACCAGATAGCAGTTTCATATACCACCTCGTTCTTCCTACACTTAAAAAGTAGGAGGAAAAATGGCAGAAATATCTCGGACGGACGCCTGCACTTATAGAATTAAATATATATATGCATGTAACAGCATATAATGGCTAAGATCATGTGTGTATTTTGATATACAATTGACGTAAGATCGTCCTAATCTCATGGTCACTGTCTCGATGTAAGGCGACTACAGGAGTTGAGTGTTGATCAGTTAAGTCGGTTGATCTTCGAGCCCCAAGGCTCCATCTCGGGTGTCTTTTCTTAAAGAGTTCCTTTACGTGTAGTACAGGTATGATGTATCGTTTTGGGAATACATACATATTTACATGGGGAATACATACATGAAGTGTTACTAGCTCAGTGGTGTGTTAGCTCAGTGGACGCCGGTGCCTTCCAATCATAAGGTCCCCCCCCCCCCCAGTTCGAGTCACTCCAAGATTAACGTATGTCGTCCAGTTACAGAGTTGTTGACAATTCATAATCATGGAAGTTAAATATGAATGTTAGAGACTGACTTCGGTCAAGCTTGCGGCTTTGATAAGCCAATCATGGCTTCTTCACCAATTCCTGAGTGATTCAAGCGTCCAAGTTCATAGGGTAAGTGAGGGGTGTGAAGTGGGGGAGGGGGGTGGGCGGCAAGGGAAAGTCCAATGGAGTACTTCATAAAAAGAGGGCTCAAACTAGAAGTGCAGATGGGTACGAGTCGGAGGATAAAGTTGAAACTTTGATATGGGCCGATGTTCTGCAAGGTTTGGGGTTAAAATAAACTTGTGAAGCTTTTCAATAAATGGCACGGGAGGGGAGTGGAGTGTGGGGGGAGTAATGGAGGGGGAGACTAGAGGAATGGATGATATCACCTTTCCTTGGGTTGTAGTGAGATATTTCTTTTCCCCCTTCAAGACCTAAGTGCAAAGTAAGTTGATAATTTTTCTCACTTGTGTTATATGCTCCCACGTCAAAGCTAACATTAACTATACAACACTTGCTTAAAGGGAGTACATGGTGCCACAAAAGCAGCTAGATATGCTAAAATGATTTCATGGTGACAAAAACAAAACAGCCAGACTTTGTTTTTATTTTGCTCCACTCTGGTCCACCTATTAACAATGTAAGAAAAGTAGAACAAACAACTCGGTTTTCACTCTTTCTTTATTTCCACTGGTTCGTCATTTAACAACCAATAGCAATAATCTATTAAATTGTCCAGTTTCCGATGGTCCTAACTTTCATATCATCCGTGTTATATGATATGACTACCCATTAAAAAGTGGCTCCTGTTGTCACTCGTCAAATTGTTAAAAATTGTGGAGAAAAAAAAAAGTCCTGAAATTGACAGTGGTTTATGAAGAATACCATAAGGGATTATGCTGAAAACAAAACCAAAACAAGCAGCAGAGGACGACATATTTCAATGTAAAATAATTGCTTTTTGGATAGACGCTTTATAAATTTTCTAAATATGGCTTAATTATTACAAATAAATGTGGTAAAATTATAATGTATTAAAACACAAAAAGCTCAATTACTAAGTTTCAATGAAACACCATTATTATTATAACTCTCTTTTCTTAACTCCCTCCCTCCCTGCCCCTCTCCCCCTCCCCACCATAAATATAGTCCCACTAACATTTCCCTCTTAGCTATCCTGCGGCGGTGTTTGGGCGTTCAGTATCCTCGGTTCTCAATTAAAATTGATGAGAACTAAAAGTTCACTGGCACTGCCTATGTTTCTGTTATCATATTATATCTAAGGAAAGGGAGTGGGACAAGTCTTCAAAACCTCCTGGAGAGGGGTCTAAGTAAAGGGATCCCCCCACCCCCACCACCACACTCTTTGTGAGAAAGCATTGAATATGAAGTATATATATATCAACACAATAATGATACCTGACTTAAAGTTCAAAAACAAGAAGCAAAATATGCCTTGCAACATAACAATTGTTGAAGGTAATTATTGATAATTTCCGTTCTCAAATTTTTGGAGTAGTCTTGGCAAGCTAGACGGCCAATGAAACCATAGAGAATGCATTAGTGAAACTGTATTTATAACACATTTACAGGGAACCACTTAAACATCTGGCAATTTTTTTTTTGAATACATTCGTACCTTAAAATGCAGCTAGTCGACTTTTCATCCATATCCATATCCCATTTCTCAACAAAATTCACCGAAGTTTTTCTCATCAATGTTCCATGAACTGTAAAAAGTCTAGCAAAACTTTAAAAAATAATTTAAAAAATATATAAAAAAAAGACAAACAAAAAAGGTGCAATTATCCAATTACCTTGTTAATTAACATCGGCAGATAACAACAATAAGAGCTTCAGTTTAATACAAATCTTGTCATCAAGTGACCAGGTAAGGTTTCGGTTTATATGAAAGCATTTTATAGTTTCCATGCTTTGAGATGTTTGATTAATCTTTCTCAAGATTTTAAAGCATCACTCACTCGAGAGACACGAATCTAATGAATTTACCCAGAATAGTATTATCATTCATTTCAAGTTGTTCCACTGATGGTGAGCAAAGTTCTATTGCAACTGTTGACTAGCTGCATAAGACCTTAACAATCGTCGAATTTTAGGTCATCTACATCGAACAGATGTTAAAACTTCCAATCGTGATAGCTGCAGATGAGTTTGATGATGGTGCTGTCTACAAATGTATCGAACCCCTCCTGACACCTTTTTCCCGCTTCATCGAGAGGCTAAGATTTCTCTCAAAAGAGTTGATTATATTTTGCGTTTTTTTGGCTTATATTTATTAAAATATATGAGTTTGTTAGTTATGGTCTCCATCCCGTCTCTCTGTAGGTAGATGGAAGTGAAAAATCTAACCACCCAAGTCCCTTCACTCCATCCCCAATATTTCCCGAAACATTCCCCTCCCCCACCCCCACCCCCACCCGACCCCCTTCCTACCTCATCCCACCATCTGCTCATACAATTACTGTTTTGTTTGTTTGTTACAGTCTAATACTGGAATCCACAAAGAATATCAGTCATTTTTTTCTTGCCGATGAAGAGTTCAGGCCAGAAAAAGATCAGAATTTAAATGCTACCGGGGTTCCAATAAGAATCAGTTTATCTAACCATTAAAATCATACAGACACGAATGTAAAAGGACACCACTTTACTTTTGAGTACAAACTCAATTTACATTAATATATTCTTGTTGTATGAAGATTTCACCACAAATTTGCATATCTGACTGATTGCGTCACCGGTCAGTTCTGGCGTTTCGTGTGTCCTATGAGTGACTTGAGCGAAATTTTCACCGTGTGGAACTGCCACTAATACAGGGTATTAGCTACAGGGTACCAAAAACTTTGGCAGGCTTACCATTGTGGTCGACTTGCCAGTGAGCAATTACATTTTTTTATTTGGTAGTAAATTTTTTCTAGTAGTAAATTGTTTTTTCTGAAATGGTTATGCATACAAGTTGAAAACTCATGATTGGATGGTTTGAATAATAACATGTTTCGTCTTGCGTGTAACACTCCAACAAAATTACGAGTCAACTTTGTTAATGGGGCTACCCTTTCTTCTTTTCAGCCACAGATGAAAATCTGCACAGATGCCTTCAATGCTGTACTAGCTACTGACGCTGAGATGAGCGAAACCTAGGAGGGCCTTCTCGTTGGGTACCTCATTCACATCTGTGCCAGAGTGCTGTAAAAAACCGAAAAACAAAACAAACAATGAAATAGATGGTTTAGAGCAGGGGTTCCCTAACTGGGGTGCATGAACCCCCAGGGGGTGCGTGAGTCCATCCCAGGGTGTTAGTGAGACTTTTCTGAAAGTCAAAACTAGAGTACTTTTTGTTGAACTAAAATCTGATGTCATATAATTTAGTACTGTACAAAAGTCTTACCTATCGACAAACTCCACAATATTACACTATGAACTTGATCTTTTACGAAGCACTGTTATGCGTATTATAGTATAATAATGACTCAGATCTTGTCTCGAAAAGTTGGGGATTCGTGGACCACTCTGACATCCACAGGGGGTTCGTGGGGGGATAATGTTAGGGAAACTCTGGTTTAGAGGGTTTGTAAGGCAACAGAATCTCATTTGAAATCCAACTCGTGTGGTGATCGTAGACGAACACAGGTAATATCAAGCCTTCTCTTGGCAGGTGAATATTTGTCGCACCCATTCCTACTCCCTGGACCGCCAGTTATAATGTCTCCGTCCGTCGAAGGGACAGGAGTGTACTTCGGCATCTGACCACTTTCTGAAATACCGAGGGAGGTGTGAGCACCCTATTCATCATCACTGCAGTGCAGCAATGGTGAACAAAGTTGATTCAAAGCCATTTGGCCATACAACATGCTATGAGGATGTGGTTTTCTGCAAGTTTTTGAAGCAATCAATTGCAGCCACTGGAATACCCCTTTAAGGGGTTATGACATGAGGTTTGGGTGCCAAGTGTAACATAAATGTCAATTCTTTTTCAGCACTACAGAAAAATAGTCCCAACTGGATGAATTCTGGTTTCGATTTAATTTGCATATTTAAGTTACAATTTGAATATTCATCACGGGCAAACGTTTGACAGCCGGTTGGGACAATTTCCTAACGCTATTACCTCTTTAAACTGTCCTCTCATATCATGCTCTCAAAGCACTGGTACTGACAGTACAAACAGTTCCTAACCTTTATCTGATAGAAACATGATATTCATACTGCTCGTACTGACACTACAAGTGCTCTGAAGCAATAGAAAAAATGTCCCGACTGGGTGTGCGTTTGAAACCTCATAATTGTGTGTTCTACAAGCTGGCCTTGAAGGCATTGGAGACTCGCCCCAAACCGCGTGCGGTTAAACGCCAGTTAAAAGTTAAACTTTCCGTTGCTTGCAAATGACGTTTTCTTCTTGTCGCTACAAAATGCAGACAGTAATGAAACGTGATACCTTGTTATTTTTTATCTAGACCTGAGATGTCCACGCTGCTATGTACACTGTGTTGTGGGTATTGACCGTAGCTGTATGTATTGACTGTGAACTAGTGTCTAATTACCGATGGTAGCAAGCTGTGCGTGTATTTTCTGGGATCGATGGTGGTGTCTAACACTTCTGTTACACCTCATTCGAAACTAGGTCAGATTACCGGTATGAGACGTTTCTTTGTGCGTGAGTCTTCACACCCTTTAATGACTCATCCATCAGGGACAGTCTACATGGAGTAATACTTACCAGACCGAATACTCTTGACCTCGTTTCCGGATCGTCAACTACCTTTTGAAGATTTGCAGCGACTGAAGAATTGAAAAAAAAAAAAACAAGAAACATTCAATATTCTGCATACTTCTTGTTACATCGACATATGCCTGTATTGTCCAAGACCTGCAACATGCTAAAACAATTTGGAAAAGATTTCGTTTCTTTGTGCGCCAGTCTTCACACCCTTTAAACATTGTATCCATCCCTCCTCTCTCAACTCTCATGCAGAATAATGTGATATAATTTAAATGAATGACAATTTCTTAGCTGCAAAAGTCACAACCATCTGCAGATTTTTTTGTTAGCTTATCTTTCAACTCACCCACAATGACATCCTTTCCGTCCACCAACCCGGCTGAAACCAGTTCTTGAGAGACCCCATCTGCTGTGTCCTTACCGACAGTGAACTCAAATTTGATATCGTTTAACTCTTTGGAGGAATTTCTGCGGGGGAAAAGTTTGAGAAAACGGTGAGTCAAATTGATGGTGAGAATCCATCTACGACAGATAGGCCTTTGTATGTGTGGATATATGTGTGGACATAAAAGAAGCACTCGTGTTGAACCCTGTGACTTTGTATCATTCTTGTCATTGCCATATGATATACAAACTAATTGGTTACACCTCATTCCAATTAAAGCCCTAATGCACTCTGTCCCGACTGAATTTCGACATCACTCAACTCGACTGCCCCACTGAAAGTGAACCGACTCAGCATGACCAGATTCTTGGTAGTCCTAAAGTTCTGTTAAACGACTGGTGTTCATTTCGGTCACATGAAGAAGTCCGTTCCCTGCGGTTGGTCACGTTTCTTAAAACTGGGCAAAGTTTAGTCGTGGACCTCCACACAGGGCTGCTGGTGGGGAAGTAAAACCCTAAACGTTGATTTTCCTTCCCTCCCTCCCTCCTCTGCTCCCCCTCCACCTTCCACCCCTCCATTTCCCCCTTCATCTTTAACCTATTTAAGAGTATATCTTACCTTAGCCTCAGAACCAGATGTAAAGTAGGGACATCCCAATCTTGCTTAATCTCTTTTTTATCAGCAACAACAGTTTCTTTGGGAGCTTCCGGTTGACTAACATCAGCATTCTTTGGTAAAGATAGAATATAATTTACTGAAGACGCCTCACGCAAAGTTGTCTTTATTATTATAATTTTTTTTTGCCAACCGATTTACAATTAATTCAGTAAGCACGATTCTTCTTATCAAACCGGACGAGCCAAGGTCTTCCCCGTTCGCTTTGGTGTCACAATTTAAATTAATTATCGTCATAGAACCGCAGTCTTGACAAGACACTATGAAATATCAACAGAAGATATTACTGTATGCAACAGCTATATAGGTGACCGGTTGCGAAGTGTGTCACACGAGGGTTCCTAGGGGGGTAGATCTGGAAGAGGGGTGGTGCTAGTGGGGGTGTCAATATTGGGTGTAGGAGGGTGTGGAGTGCTACAAGTATATCAAATACTGACTATGCCAGTGAGAGGTAAGAGGTACAAAATGAGGCATATTTGAAATCATAAATGGAAATTGTACAAAAAAACACGGACTGACATGCAGAGTAAGGAAAAATAATAATTATTAGAACATGATACAGCTGAAGAAAAGAAAAGAATAAAAAGAGGAGCATATCACATCGGAACCAAAATTTTTCACGAGTACAGTCCTGGCAGCTGGTAAAGGGGGCATTATAAAACAAAAGGGCACGTTGCAACAGAGCATTTTTTTTTTGGCATGGTTTTCATTCCATGTAAAATTTCAGTGTGTCTGTATATCACCACATATTTCCACAAACATCGTTTAGTCGCTAGTGTGAACGTCTTGAACTCAAATCGAAGAACGAGATGAACAATCATTCCAAGACAATAACATTCTGTTCAGAGAGTTACAGAATATGCAAATTAGACCAGATTTCTATGAGGTATTTTTTTCCATTCTATTAGATATTTTAAAACTATAACTGATCACTATAAGGTCCTAGGTCAAACTGAATACACTAGCTTATGATAACTTGCAGGGAATAGCACATTCTGCCCAGAATTTTATATGCAAATAAGACCAAAATAACATTTTTTTTCCCCATTGAGATATTCAATGTGTGATTTCACACTAATGCAGTCGACTTCACGATATTTTCCATTGCCATGAGTGTTCGGAGGATTTAAAACACCTTTTCAAATTCAGGCTGCTACTGTAAAGTGATTTGTACCCCAAATGGTGTAGATAAGATGGTAACCTAATTATCTTAAGTTTCTATTACTATCAACATTTATTGGAACCTCAGACGGGGGTAAATGTTAAAATTGGTTGCAATTACCAAATTTTTCAAAATAATTTTGATTCCTTCCATATTTTGTTTCTGAAACCCTACAAACTCACAAAAAAACCTTCGTATCAAGCTGGGTAATTTATCCAACTCCTTACCCAAGGTTTGTTATTTTTCGATCAGATCCTGGTCTGGCATAAAACTTTTTTATCTTCAAAAATATAACAGGCTCCCTTTGAGTGGATACCATTTTCCCTGGCTAGCTATAACACAAGAGACATCCTAAAGCAATCCTTCTATATTGTTGTTTTTTTTCAGTTTAGACTTATGTCTTTAGAAAAAGGAAAAATATGAAACATTCATTACCAGATGCAACTTGTTTCCCTTTCCAGTCAATATCTCTTGCTGATTTAGGTATGAAAACCTTCTATCAGCTTGGCCTTATGCTCAAGAGATACCCTAAGTTGACCATCTTAGACTGGCCTGTTTCTAAGGTCAGTCTACTAAGGTCAGTCGGTTTCTAAGGTCAGTCTACTGTCTATATAATTCTCCATGACCAAATGCAATATACTCCTCTTTATAAAGTTGATACCTCTTCTTGACTAGCTATAACACCTTCCTTCATCAGCTTGGCTTTATCCTCGAGCGATACCCTAGGCGACCGTCCTATACTGGCCTGTTGTCCCTCCGGACTGTTCTCGTCCAGGTCCTCGTCGGACCACTCCCAGTTCCCGTCGGCGGTTTTATGGAGTCGACCGCTCGACCCCGGTACACGTTTGACCTAAACGCAACGTATTTGCAAATGTTGTGAAACACAGATGGGGAAAGAAGAAAAGACATACACAGAGGCTACGACGAAGATAAGAAGAAGCGACGACAAACCACAACTAAGAAGTGCAAAGGCACAGGGTAAAAGCAAAAATCAATCTCTTTTCAAGCAGCATTTACATAGAGTTTTAATCAAACTTCTAGACCGGCCGTGATTTTTCTTGATAACATAATGATCTTTCATTTGTTCAAACTAGATCAAACTGTGAAGACTACATTTCTTTACTTCAACCAATGGATCAAACCTCGGAGGAAAACTCTCTCGTGGCTAAAAGTGTCACATTTACGGGGAAGACTGAAATACTTCAAATGACTTGGTGAAAATCTCCATGCCAGTATCTTGTTCTTAACTCTAGACATGGTTGTTAAAAGATGAGCCCTGAATTTTTACGAGAAATGGATCACAACGTAGATGGTCCACGAAGTCAATGTCATCACGGCAATGCTGTTCGAAAGCTTTCCTTTACTTTGATAAATCGTGTTGTTTATTTGTCGTCCTTGAATAGTGATATAACTGGATTGTTTGCTTAGCTGCCAATGTACCCTAAACTTAAGGCTCTATCAAATTACTTGTTTTCAACATTTTTTCTTCCATGGATACATGATTCGTACAATTAAAGAAAACCAATGACTATTTCAACTCATGATGATGATGTAACTAACACTAGTGTTGCCATATATGTTACTAACGCTAGTGTTGCCAGATATGACGTTACTAACGCTAGTGTTGCTATGATGATGTAACTAACAGTATTGTTGCATGATGATGTTACTAACGCTAGTGTTGCCAGATACAATGTTACTAATGCTAGTGTTGCCAGATATGATGTTACTAACGCTAGTGTTGCCGCCATGATGATGATGTTACTAACGCTAGTGTTGCCAGATACGATGTTACTCATGCTAGTGTTGCCAGATATGTTACTAAAGCTAGTGTTGCCAGATATGATGTTACTAACACTAGTGTTGCCATGATGATGTTACTAACTCTAGTGTTGCCAGATATGATGTTACTAACTCTAGTGTTCCAAGATATGATGTTACTAACACTAGTGTTCCAAAATATGATGTTACTAACGCTAGTGTTGCCAGACATGATATTACTAACACTAGTGTGGCCAGATATGATGTTACTAACGCTAGTGTTGCCAGATATGTTACTAAAGCTAGTGTTGCCAGATATGATGTTAGTAACACTAGTGTTGCCAGATATGATATTACTAACACTAGTGTTGCCAGATATGTTACTAACACTAGTGTTGCCAGATATGATGTTACTAACACTAGTGTTGCCAGATATGATGTTACTAACACTAGTTTTGCCAGATATGATGTTACTAACGTTAGTGTTGCGATGATGATGACGTTACTAACGCTAGTGTTGCCAGATACATTCGTCAAGCTTCACCCATTATCAATTGGTATCTTCGCCATCGTTACGTTAATTTACCTACTAGCTTAGAGAACCTCAAGCAAGTTTGTTTTATCATCGTTGACCGACCAGAATACATTGCATCTTTGCTTTATCCCAGATTCTCACCAGAAATCTTGGACTTTGTCTCCGTCTGTAGCATCTGTCATGACACTGACTTGACGGAGTAAACAATATATTTTGAGCTTCACTATCCTTGCGTGACGGGAGACATTGAGTTGCAAATCTTACAAACCCTGCATAGATCCGCAACTTTTTGAAATACCATATATCATTATGACAATATAACAGGCCTATGAATGACATAAAATCATTTCGACAACATTGCATCCAAATCTCTTGTCTATTCCATACGATTTTCTGTATATGAAATATACTGTGAGTGCATTTGTGAAAAATACTCTCATACTGAAAACTATTGAAGGGTCAACACAAAATGAACACGTGTGAAACAGTTTGGTGGAACTTACGCTTGAAAAAGTTGCTCTGTGCAGCTACTGATCAATCATTAAAAATGCAAAATTGGTGATAAATTTGTATGTGTAAAATTAACATATATATACACTATATATATATATTTTTTAAATTTATTGATTTGCAGAAAAAGTCGCCAAATTGGAAAAATGGCTTAACAACTTTTGAGATGCATCGTAAACTATGAGAAACGTAAAGAACAGTGAAGTGTAAACTTGCACACTCCCCCCCCCCCAAAAAAAACCTAACAAAAACACTTGGAAACTGCTTCACACATATATTAACAAAAGTTGAGTCGTGTAAATTGTGTAAATTGTTTCGTCCAAGTTTCAGCCTACTTGTGGATGCCTCTGGTCTGTTAGATATTCCTCGATGAGTAATTTTCTGTGTAATTCTGTGTTAACACAAGTGTAATTTTCTATGATGGGAAACTATAATTTTGGCTGTAAAAGTGGATAAAGAAGCTGAAGAACAAACATGGATAAATGTACATGAGGGTAGGAAGGGGTGATGGACGCTCACCTCTCGAGATCTTTCGGCTAAACTAGATCCAAACGGAAGTAAGTGCTCTATGAGGTACTTCTTATCCTTACTCTTCTTGAAAAATGGACTCTTAAGAAGCTCAGAGGCAGTAGGTCTGTCAGAGAATGGAGAAATGTATGGCTCATTGATTAAAGAAGAAAGCAAAGAAATAGAGGGAATGACATTGAAGTTAAATGTTTGATTTTGATAGGTGGTGCATCAGCTGATTTAATAGCAGTCAATAGAATCGGATGAGCAGCTAATGGGTGTATGTAAAGTTCCCTGAATCCGTATTAAACAATTAAAAGAAATAAAGGAAATAAAAAAATAAAAGGAAAAAAATAATAATCATAATTAAAAAATAATAATGAAAAAAAAAAATATATATAAGAAATAAATTAATAAAAGAAATAAAAAGAAATAAAATATAGAGACGCTCGCGACCTTTCAAGGAGAACTGGGTCATCATCAAAATGGTAATTGTCAGAGTAAGCATCGTTCCACGAGGAGGAATTTTTGATGCCAAATTCACCATCGTATAATGAGCACTAAATAACGAACCATTTTACAAGGAAACCAAACCTCACCTCTTGTCGGGATCTTTCTGAAGGCATTTTGCAATCATTTTCCTAAATTCCTTGCTATATTTTTTGTAGTCGTCCTTGTTCTCTACTCCGGTCTCCAGGCACGGTGGTTCGTTCTGCAGCGTTAACATCAGAACCTGAAAGTGCAAGATCACAGCTGTGTTTTAATACTTTTTATGGAAGAGTTTAAAGGGTCTCGCAACAAAGACGAATTGCGACCGAGCTAGCTCAAAAGAGAGGGCAAGAACCGTTAACGTTACTTATCTAATGTCAAGAGAGTTCTGTTGAAGTTACAGAGCCACGTAAGATCTTTCAGAGACAGACTTTAACAAAGTTGGGAATACTATAACTGAGATATTCAGCCCTCTTTTCAGCCCTCATTCAGCCCCCAAGTTTGGCTCTTAACACCAAAGAAAATTATCCATGGTGATTGGAAGTGAAATTAAGAATGAGCACATAAATACGTCTCAAAAGGGGACAAGTCTGTGATGTTGATGGGAACATACGTTTCATATGGCCAACCCTTTTTCCAGATTACAGGCTTGAAAGCTATTTTGTATATTATTCCAGGCTTGAAAGCTATTTTGTATATTATTCCAGGTTTGAAAGCTATGTTGTATGTTAAGTTCTGTTTGTACAGTATACCAGACAAATGCATGTAGGATGTACCCTAATTGCCGTCTGAGGGTAAATAAACGGGTTTAGAAGGGGCTGAGGCTGTCTCCCCAATTAAACCCAAACTCCAAGCCACCATGCATCTCATTACAAGAAACACAACTCGGTTTCCAACCAACAACCTCTAGACACTACTGTATGTGCTTTCTCGAAGAAAACATGGGAAACATCAAAACTTGAGAGACAATATACTTAAAGAATTTGACTGCTTGACGGGAGGACTATGACAAGGGTTAGAGGAGCTTAGACAGAAATGCTATGCGTTAGTTGTTAAAGTTGAGAAATTAAAGAGAACATTAGAACAAAAAAATTAAGAAGGGGCAAAATTTCGGTACACACGTAGCTGTTGACTGTCAAACAGAAACCATCAAGTTACTACAGTTAGCTTTGCAATTTTAAATGTATGTTTCACTGTGATATGTGAACGCATCATTAATCATACAGAAATTTACATCACATACACACAAAATATCATAATAATAATAATAACAAAACATAGTAATAAAAGTAGTATTAGTAATAATAATAGTAGTAGTAATCATAATAATAGCAGTAATAATAACAACAATAATGATAAAGATATTGATAATAAATTAATAATAATAATAAGCATAACGACGACGACAATAATACTAATAATATGGCAATAATAATAGTACAATAATAATAGTAATAGTCCTAATAATATAATAATTATAAATAATACTACTAATAATAATACTACTATTAACAATAGTATTAATAATTCTAACAATAATAATAGTATGTGTAAAAGTAAGTTGGCCTGAAGTTTTGATCCTAGCAGGATCTTCTTCAAAGGCTTCAAAGGCTTTTTAGCCTCTGAAGAAGATCCTGCTAGGATCGAAACGTCCGGCCAACTTACTTTTACACATTCTCTTACACAGGCTCTCTAGTGGATAAGCAGTTTGCTAACAGTTTTATTTTATTTTAATAATAATAGTATTGTAACAGGGAGAATTTACCTTCATTGGAGGAAACTTGGCATATGGTGCAGCACCCGTTGCTAATTCAATGGCAGTTATACCAAAACTCCAGATATCAGCCTTGAAGACATAACCTCTCACCTGACAAACAATGAAAACATTTCAAATCTTCAACAAATATAATAACATAACTTTGTAATAACTCTGCCATAAGAGAGACTCCTTCAAAACAAGTCTGAAGATTTTACCATTCCATAACTCCTTTCAAATATAGTTCATTAGCTTAAATTATACAGTCCAAGTTTCATACTGAATTTCAAAGAAACTTTTTTTGCAATTGGTATGAATGATTCTTAAGGCTACGATTGAATTTGAATGACTAAGAAGGAAGAAAAGTATATATTTATTTTATATGAAATACTATCAAATAACTGGTATCTGCAAGCAGAATATTAAACCAAACATGAATGTTAGGTAGAATCCATATCAACAATAAAGGGGTACTTCAAGTATTTTCCACCAATGAAAACTGACATGTTGCTCAAACCAGAAGAAGATGAATTTCACTTGATTAAGTCCAAAATGTTAGTAATAAGTTCAAAAATTGAGAACTTCCTTAGACTTTCATTGAAATAAGATGGCAACAGGTCAATTGTTCCAACTTTCAAAGCGCACCAAGGCAATTTTCAAACTTAGAAATAGCAACGAGACCGTCTTTCCAAAGTGAGAGAAAACGGGTACAGGAATGACAGAAAACAGGAGTTTTCCTCTCTTTCCACCTGCAATTTTTGATTTCAGCATACTCAGTCAGGCACAGAGATAGATAGATACATGTAGCATGGCCACAAAGACTCAACCAACGTTGCTTGTGTGCGCCAAATCTGCTATCAATACAGCATTAATAGATTTTAATATAAACTTGTCGTTACGACTTTGCTAAACTTATCTAACACAGAGAAGAGTCAATTTTTCTGTCAGTGCCTTCAGTTAAGTGAAGCTCTGCTTGAAAATAATCTGAAATAATCTGAAAATAATCTGAAAATATCTGAATAAAAGATCACCTGTTCCATAACCTCTGGTGCCATCCAACATGGCGTCCCAACGAAGGTCCTACGGACCTTCTCCCTGGACATGTCGCCGCCAGTAGCCAGCCAGGAACTGACCCCGAAATCTCCAATGTGGATAGAGCCGTCCAATCCCAGGAAGATATTACCGGCTTTGACATCCCTGGCGAAGAGAACAAATCGGAATTTTCACTATTCAGTATTTTATATTGATCAAAATATTTATGATATGATTTTTTTCACTATGGAGTTTTTTTTCTAAAGAAAGGTCTTGGTTTTATGTTGGAAGTTCCACACAATTACTAACGTATACAACTCCTACAATAATACAGCCTATACATGCTTTGTTTCTTTTGGTTTATTTATCACACTAAGCAATATATATATATACATAATGTTTCAGTAGGAACATGTTAAGCATGACATGAAAGGTATAAGAAATCCAGGGTGGGTTTATGTAAAAGTTAACTTCACAAAAAAAAAAGATAAAAGAATAAAAAGAATCAAAAACAAAAAGGGAGTAAAAACAAGAAATAAAGAAGACAGTTACATCACTATGAAGAGACAAGAGAACAGGAAGCAAGTAGAAACAAACAAAAACAAAATTTTAACCTTCTAAAGCAGAAAATACCTGTCACTCACTCCATCCCTATGTAAACAACCCAAGTGACCCCTACCCTGTGCACCCACCTGCCACTACCTCTGTACACCCAACCTCATCCCATCCTTCGTAAATGGCTCCATTTTGCAGAACGATATGTGATTAATATGTTACTTAATAGACTGTAGACGTACGGTCATAGGCCCAGGTAAAGTCGACCGAGAAAAATGGCACCCACCTGTGAATCTGGCCGTGCTCGTGTAAGTATTCGAGACCTTTCAAGGTTTCCTTCAGTATGGTTGCTATGGTAACCTCATCCATAAAGGCAGCCTTGATCTTCTGCTTCTTCTTCCGTTTGATCATGTCCAACATAGAACCTGCAATCATCGAAGGAAAACAAACGATGAAATGCCATCAATTTGCTTTTCAAACACTTTAACCTCTATTCTCATAATTGTGCGTTTCTGAAATTTTGTGTCCATTTTCATCTGAAATATTGTACTTTTACAGTCTTGTATCAGTCTTGTACAGTAGCCGATGATTCATTCTTTTCTTTGCTTCCAACTTGTTAGTATTTATTGTCATCAATTGGTGAGTGATACAACTATTTAACAACGGTAGCTTTGTTTAAACTATCCGAGGCTTAATAAGCAGAATTTTCATCGGCTGAGGGCAAGTAGCATTATATATGGATGTCATTGGATGAAGTAGTAAAGCCACATAACACACTCTAACAGCTTGCAAAGTTGGAGAGGGGGGTAGGGGAGGGGGTAGGGGACATGGAAGGGGAGGAAATAGACTGTACATGTATAAATGATTGCACAAAGCATAAACTGCAAGACTTAGTTAAACAAAAAAAATCTATCTTTGTGCATTCAAACCCAAGTTACTACAACATAGTTGTAAAATTCAGTATACTTTTTTAATTTTTTTTTTTATAATGGATAAAAAAGTTACGTGTGTATTGCAATGGATGAAGGTAATTAAATTTAGAAAAAGAAAAGAAAAGAAAAAAGAAGCCATCTTTCGAGACATTCAGTTCGGAATGAAATTTGTGGTAGTAGCGAACCAATCTGACACGATTCGACTAGCTTATGTCCAACATTCTACCCCAATCTTCACCACACCTACACATGCAATTCTTCTTTCCACTGTTTTAATCTTTTCTTCCAGGGATAAATATTTACATCCTTTGGAACGATTCCTCGTTAGTGCATACACATGAAACAATGCTAGAGATTGGTACCGTACAGAAATAACAGCTGTTAATTAGTTGCTTCCCATACAAGGAAGCAATTGAGTGGTTATTCATGCTTTTGAACTTTTGTTCATGAATGGGCAATAGAGATGGTGTTTTAGTTTTATCTCATATAACCTACAGTACTATATGCACAATACCCAGTTTGTGGTGATTAACGCAATTAAAATATAGCCATTAGGTAGAGCGCTCAGCACATAATATTTACAAGTACTTACTACGTACAATGTAAAATTCAGTTAGGAAAGAGAAGAGTGGGGGGGGGGGGAGGGTGGGATGGGTTGAAGAGGACAAAGTTTTATCTGCTTTGCATTACTGATACAATAAAGTTTTCAATAGAAGGGTGTTGGGATGGGGACAAATGTAGGGGACTATAGAGGGATGTAGAGGATTAGATGGGGGGATCCAGGGGATAAGAGTGGGGGAGGGAGAAAGAAAAGAAGGGAGAACCGAGACTGGTTGCAGAGGGGTGAACATCTTAGTGTTTGAAATGCTCATTATTACTAATGGTTTCCCGTGGGACTATAGATTTACAGCAAAAGGAGCAGACTTTCCAATTGTAGGGGGGAGGGGATTGGGAGGGTTTATGGGAGGGGGGATGGTGGAGGGGGTTTAAGAGAAGAGAAATGGATGAAAAAGCGACTGACCGAAGAAAGGCAAACATCTTCGTACGCTGACGACTACTAAATGGTTATCTATTGGAGTATAAAGTTGCTAATAGAAGAGCTACTGTTCTCCAATAAAAGGGGGGGGGGGGATTGGGAGAAAGTATGGGGTTGAGGTTGGAGGCACATCGGTCGGAGCCTTCCTGACAAAAATTTCAAAACTGTATATTGTTTACCTGCGGCGAGAAGCTTCATCACCAACCATAGTTCATCTTTGACCACAAATGATGTGTAATACTGCACTACATTCTCGTGTTTACACTGACCCATGGCTTGGATTTCAGTCTGCAGAA
>JAIPMN010003748.1:0-11531 GCA_020650975.1 Apostichopus californicus | reverse complement strand
TATATATATATATATATATATTTATATATATTTACATGTATGTATGCTTGTGTATACGTTTTCCTTCTCATCCTGAATTTAGTTCCATTTAGCTGGTATTTATCTTGACTTCAGTCTCCTTTGTGATATGCAATGTATGTTAGGTTGAACTGTTGTGAATGTGTGGTAGCTACAGTAGGTCAAGACAACAACAAGAAAAACAACAATAACAAATACTAATGTGTACTTACACACTTTGTGTCCCTACAGAAGGCGTCACATGCTTGCCACCTTCTCCCACAGTAACTTTTGTAGGCACAATGCCAAATATATATAGTGGTATATCTCTCTTTCATACTACTAAAACAATTGTTATTTCGTTTTTAATGAATTTGAGATGATAATCCTAATCCTTGCATAAGTTATTCCATTGACTTTTTAATGCAGAATGAGCAAAAATGGTGTCTTTTGTCAGTGGTTCAAAAATAAATATTCAAAAGCCAACTTAGTAATCTTTCTGTGCCCTACATGTACATAGTTTCATTAATATTGAATTTGCATGTGAAAGGGCTAAAACATGACACTTTTTGCAAATTTTCCGTGGCAGTTTTGTCCAAATTATAACCGGTAACCTCAAGTCCCTTTTAATTGGCAAAGTTGTTTCCTATTCATTTTTTTCGATCAATTTCAAGTGTCTTACAGTGAGGAGGTTCTTGTTAAATTGTTTAACCAGTGGACTATTTTCACAATCAATTCCTACCACAAAATTGTCTGTTTTTGCAATCTTTTGCTCAAAAATATTTTGATTATGTCAAACCAATCCATCAAAAATCAATGAACTATGTCATCAATAAATTCCCATTTAAGGTGATGGATTAATTTTGACCATAACGGCCTGCCATGAAGACTTCCCATACATCATCCCCGGTAAATAAGATCGTAAAAACAAGCGTTTTTTATTGAGTTTTTGAGAATTATGGAAAACCATCTGTCTCAAAGTGCCATTTAATACAATAGTTAAATCATTCAGTCAAAACTCAAATGGAGTGACCCCAGACATGCTAAGATGACCACAAAATGTGCAACTTTATTTGGGAGGGGGGGGTGTCGGGGGCTGTTTTATATTGCATGATAGGCCTACTGTATGTGAAGCATTGATCAGTGTTGCACTGAAACTAACTGAGCATGGGTGGTCTAGCATGGACGTTTGGTACCATCCAGTCAGGCTCCGTTTCCCAACACCTGATGTTTACTTCACTGCTTGAAACAGGCAACTAAAATTGAGCTGAATAACAAAAGTAGCGCTGATTAACAAGTGGGCCGATTATCGGATCGTGATTAACTATAACCAAAACCAGTTTCTGTGTGCTTGTCAAATCAATTGTTTCATGCAGTGATACAAACATAAGAGGTTTTCTATGGTGGGAGAGAGAGAGAGATAGAGAAGGCGGTCGGGTTCGGTAATGGGGGGGGGGGGGAGCGATAAAACTTGAGAATATTTTGGTGTTCTCACAATTTGTGTAAAGACTTTGGAAGAACTAAAAGGTACTATGAGGAGTCAATAATAAAACAACTGACTTAGATTTTAAAATCAATTGACTTAGATATGAAAGACAGAATGACATCAAAAGAGTTTAATTTTCAGTATGAAAGAGAAGATGTTAAACATATCATTGTTGTCACTTCCGTATATTGCACAATTCAAAATCTTTTACTCAAACATACCTATGATCCATTCTTACTCGCCCATCCCCTACCCCCCTCCACCCGACCCCCATCCTCTCCCCCTTGTCTCCCATCCACTGGTAATTTGCAGGTATCCACGTACGGCATTTTGGGGCTACCTGGCCATTTCTTCCATCACAGCCATTTTTTGATTTTTATCTTCCATAGTGAGATAAGATGAAGAACCAGCCTCTCAATAAATACACTACAGATCTTTCATTGTTGCAGCTCCATGTACTATTGGAATAAGTTACCTCTGGAAATCAGGCTGGCCCCCTGGTATCAGTACGTTTAAGAAGAAACTAACAACTTATTTAATGGCTAAGGCTTTTCAAGACATGTTTTAATTTTCTTTGATCGTGTTTGTGTGTGTGTGTGTGTGTGTTTTTATGTTGGTTAATGTTTCTTTTTGCACTTTTGAGTACTCTGCAGAGTGGATATGTGTGCATTACAAAAATCTTTTTCTTATTATTATTATTATTATTTTTATTAATTTTATCATCATTACTATTTTTATTATTATAACAACACAGTCAGTGGAATCATACCTCACACGTCTCCCTCCATAGTTTATATTATATTAAACTTTCAAATCTACTGAGTACGAGCCAGTGCGGGATCAGACCTTCCCCATAGCCATATATCTATATATCGCACCTTGTTTCATAGTTCACCACATACGGTCCGGAACCTTCTTTTCAGCCACAAGACCACAGTCAGCTAGTCTTCATCTCCATAGCATGATTCACCCTCTTTCTCTAACTGTTCACCTCTGCCAACTTAAGGATGTTTCTCGCTTGCAAGACCGTCGGCATATCGATCATACTGCCCTTAAAGTCAAAGGCTCCCTGTGATTACAATTAGAAAAACGATTTTTTAATGTAAAAGATGAGATCAAAACAAAGACCTCAACAATATGAGGACAATATTTTAGTCCAAAAATCCCATGGTACGATTGTCTCCTGTCCCTGAGAGGAGCTCCCCTGTCCGTTTTCTACCCCAACCCTGCCCCGGACAAGGCCCGCAACCGGTGGTAAGCACCGTCTTATTCCTATACAGGGAGTAATTTATCCGGTAATCGCATCGCAAGAAATGCTATGCAGAAAGGTCAAATCCTATAAAAATAAATGCAAAGATGTTAAGCAGTTTTTTTGTTTGTTCTCTAAAACAGGAACCGTAATATTTTATAAGAGACAAACTTCACAGACTTCAAAAGCATGTCACAAAGCAGGAAGTTCCACTTCATGAAAAATCCTTTGAAGAGCTCTCTTGAACAGCTAAGCAAGGAGTGTTTTATATCAGTATGTTGCCATTATATTCTCACAATTAACTTTTAGGACTAACTTCACTTTCATATCGTCTGAATACTGGCTGCACTATTTCAAACATATTTAAACATGTCAAAAGCTTTTGAGAGTGTTAACAATTTTGGAACCTTTCTTTAAGCATAGTTTCAATCGCTTCACCGACACTTTCACCATCAAATGCACAATGGCTAAGACCGTAATTTCTCAAGGCAGAAAGAATAACGTGTGAAGTATATGGTCTAGTGGATACGTTACTCATTAACCAATTGGATCAAATTTTTTTCCCCCAGTGATAAACAATCTTTCAATATCTATCGAGTAGAGGCATCCAAAGAAAATTAAATCTTTTTACGATTGGGGACTGGAAGGGGCACAAACTTCAAGCCCAAAAGGGCAGGCCTGTGTACAAAAAATGGGCACTTTGCACAGGATTTTCATGGGAGCACTTCGTGAAGGGGTGGGGGAGGCATTTGCCTCTCACCAAACCTCCTTATCCCTTTTTGTGTTGTCAACAAATGTCTACTAGCAGTTTAACGACGGAAGATAGCCTACTAGTACAATTACGAGAGAGCCCATTTCTGAATATTACAAACATGGACAAAAAATGGTACTTCTTTACTGAAATCTGTACTTAACTGTTTGCTTCTTAAGTTTATGGTATCACATGAACAAACAAAGTTTAGTTTTTCGAAACATCGTGTAACTTGCCACTAGTTTATATACTGTTACCATTTTCACCATCTTACTTTAATACTATGGGGGGGGGGGTGGAAGACTGTTTCTGTTCAAGGAGTTTTCACTTTAATACATTCCTACTATATACAATGTTCTTGTTGTATGAGAGCTGGGGAGGGGGGGGGGGAGACATACAGCCCAAAAAGCCTTGGTGAATCCTTGCTACAATTTGTAGTGGGTTGTACAGGGTTTGGTTTCTTCCCTGTAGCAATAGTTACTACTGCAGTAGGTTAAATAGTATGTTTTTTTGATGTATCAAAATTATCTCTTTAAATCAACTTAAACTTTACTAAAAAGCTTTGTATCAAAACACAACTGAATTACTTAAGCCTAGTTGTCAGTATTAAGCACCCTTGTAATCTGTGAGATGGATCCTCAAACCAATATTGGAAACTTCCATCTCAGGTTTTGCTTTTGGAGTTATCCTGTTTTACAAGGGTTTTCAAAAGTTTGGTCTTTGCTGAACTCAAAAAGATATTTGACCTCCACAGATAGCACGGTAAGTCTTTTTACTCAATAAGTTCGAGCCAAAATATCAAGCAAGGAAGTTCATTCAAGCTTTACTTTTGGAGTCCTCCAGTTTGTATTAAAGGTTTTTCAGACTTTGACCTCTGTTGACCTCAAATGACCGTCGACCTTCACAAATGATGCGTTCTTTTGATCCAAATGCCAAGTACGAAGTAAATCCAAAGCTTTTTAGTTTTTGAGTTGTCATGGTCACAATGTTTTCAGATCGTGACCTCTGTTGACCTCAAATGACCTCTGCAGAAATCGATCAGGACTCTTTTCTTTCTCAATAACATGGATCTACATCCCAAGCATCGATTACATTCAAGCTTGACTTATGGAGTGTCTAAAGTATTCAGATTTTGACCGCTGTTTACCTTGAATGACCTTTGAACTCTGCAGCAATACAATGGGGTTCTTCTACTCAATATAGTATATACAGATACCAAATATGATGTTCACCTACCCGAAATAGTTTTGGTGCAATCGTGTTAACAAGCTACCCATGTGGTCGTACACACAAACAAACACACACACCATCACCATCGGAAAGATTGAATAAAAAAAATAAATAAAAAAAACACACCTGAACTGACAATGACACTAAACACTTGGTCAAGCTTTCATTACCTTTCCTGTAGCTTGGTGCTGCTCAAATGCACTGATTAACTCCTGCGCCCATTTTATCCGTTCCTCAGAGGGACTAAAGGCCGTCTGGACTATGGGTATCTGGTTGGGGTGGATAACTTGTTTTCCTGTAAGAAAATGGAAAAGAAAGAAATTTGTTTATAGTGACATGAATTTAATTATTATGACAAATATATTCTCAAAATTCAAGAAGGATATGAAATTTTGAAGGTGGATTCTTTTTCAATGTCTACCATATGGAAAGTTTTTATTTCTTTTTGCTTCAAGATTTATTTCGTCTTTTGAAGATTTCTTACACAATACGCAAGATTGGCACCTTTCATTTTAACCAAAAGATCTTATTTTTATACAACTACTTATACTAAGCTTTTTGTTTCAAAGACTCCATTGAAAACAGTATCTACCTTATTAACTCTTCATGTAACGATGGTTTTGATAATTTTTTTTAGTACATTTTGATTTTTAACAAAATTCGCATCCTGCTTTTTCCATGCAAAGAAATTAAATCAGCACAAAAAAAAACGTGATTAAACTGAGGAAAAATGCTCTTCCTTTTATCAAAACTTGTGAAAATATGCTGTCAATTTTGTGACAGAGCGAAATGTAGATTTGATTCAATTTTTCACAGCACTTGTTGTGAAAAATCATACTCAATTACAACATTTCATTTCATTGGTTTCGTCAATTACATGCTTACAATTAAAAATGTAGAATAGTATTAAACAGGACACTGGAGAAACCGGAAGAGTTTATCGAGCTAGCGACCAAATGAAAAACAAAGAAAGAAAGTGAAAATAAAGAAGGCAAAATAAAAAATAATTAAAACAGATAGAAGCAGTATAAGTACAGTCAGTGTAAACGAGAGAAACAGTGTTTAGTCTGTATATATGTCAATGAAGTGATATTTTAGTTTGCACTTGAATATAGCATAGTTACTTTACATCTTTATATCATTAAGGACAAATTTGCTACATTTTATTAGAAATCAAAAATAAAACAAAACTGTTAGCAAACTGCTTATCGCTAAAGAGCCTGTGTAAGAGCAGTAAATGAATTATGTGTATTTATCCTTGTCCTGCTGCGAGTGCTAACAGAATAGTTAGTCCGGGTCAAAATTTCTTATTGACAGTTGAGGTTATCTGATATTTTACCAAAAGTGAACTTGAAGCAAACAGGTGTGATGTCATAGTTGCACACTGACAAATAATGTTTTTGTTGTTTCTTTATTTTTCAGTCTATTGATTTGATCTTGGATTGGATAGGGGTTACTAATTTGTCTAAAGGGGATGTGAAGATTACAAAATACCAATACCTTTGGTACATTGACATTATGGATGCATCCGATTGTGGAGTATAAAATTAGACATAAATTTTAAAGCAATACATAAACATTATTTATCAATGTGCGACAATGACTTCACACTTGTTTGCTCCAAGTTCACTTTTGGTACGAAAGGTGGCAACTTCAACTGTCAATATCTTAAAAACGGTACACAGGAATTGAATGCAAATTTCACTAGAATGCTTAGATTATGTTCTTCTTTAACATATCAAAAAGGAAGTTAGACCTGGCCAATTTTTTTTTTTAAGGCTTCACCGGGGTTAACAATATCACTACAACCACAGGGAAGAGTACCATTCACATGCTTATAGAATAAAGGAATACAACTTGAAAAAATGGTTATCGCCGACCTTAAGAATACCGAGGTTTCTGTGCAGAGTGTTAGAGAGGGATAAGAACAAGGGTTGAACGTAGCAGTTTTGAAAATTTATATTTTGGAGGACTTGTAAAAGGGTCCTTCAACTTTTACTTTAAATATTATTGACAGTAAAGAATGTTAAAAATAGTTAAAGTAGTTTTCAACTTTCAACGTTGAATAAACAATGAGAACACAGGTTATGAAACTAAACTGTCCTGTTTATAAATATTTATATTTATACTGGAAATAAATAAATGAACAAAATGAAAATGAACAAAAATACTGATTCATATTCATGTGTGAGCTTCATTATAGGTACACACAATTTCTTTCATATTTATAGCTGCTGCAATATTACATTTGACTTAACAGCAGATTTTGATTTACATGTTCATCAGGATAGGGAATATCCAAAAAAAGGCCAAAGCTATGTTTAAAATTTTACCCAACGAAATACCCTGTTCCATAGCCCACACATTTTTACTCTCCATCAGTTGGGTTTTTCAAGCCTCTCTATAAAGGTGCTTGGTCCAAATCTAGCATTTTTTCCATATTTTCAAATAAAAAATAATCGTACATCTCCACTTATAAGTAGGATCATTGTCATGATAATACAGAAATATAATACATAAAAAAAAAGTCAGACAATCACTTTAAAGGAAACATTCTGTAAGCCAACCATCACTTTAAAAGTAATTGAAAGTTTTTCAATAGACAGCTCTCCTTTAAAAATAAAAAAGTGTTACATTTTCATTGTTAGTTTGTCTTCCAATCGGTGATGTCATTGGCCTTCAAAGCCGAAACATTATCTTCACTTTTACTTTGATTTTCGGTTCGTTCAGTGATGACGAAAGTGAATGTTACATGCCAATATATTAATTATGTGCTAATTAAAACTGAAATTACTGTAACACAATACCTTTTAATTGGGGCAAAAGTTGAAACTTAACATCCAACTAGGTGAATATAAAACAACTGACTCTTTATGAAGTCCTAATAAATCTCAATTATCATGAAATTTGAAAACCTATTTGTTGCTAGTTGACCCCATTTCATATATGATGTAATCCTTTGAATATTCATGTTATTGGTGTTTGAACATGCATATGTATGAAATGAATAATGCGGGAAATTATCAAAACCATGACTACTCCCAAAGAAGGTATCAAACAGTCACTATCGTGCATTGCTGTTTATGTTAATTTATTTTTAAACTTTTAAATTTTTTATTTCTGTAATAATGGTACTCTGGGCTCTGTCATATAAAAGTGATTGATGATAAACAAACAAAACACAGGCTTCCACTTTGGAATCAGTTTTGCGATATATTATTTAGACGAGGTGGCAAGAATAATTTTAAGCAGAATGCTTGAGACAGATTAAAAGCACCCAAGCAGAAACGGAGAAAACTTTGGCACCTAGGGTTGTGTGACAGTGTGACAGGGTAGTGTGACTACTACTTTATTTCATTCAAGTTACGATACTCTTTGTGATCTGATAAAGGTCTACTGTACTAAGAACAATTTTGCACCAGAAAATGAGCAAACTTAAAAAAGTAAAATGTGCATCCTCCAAGACACTTTTTCTGATTTGCACCTTTCTCCCCATAAATATAATGGTGGCTCCTCATGATTAGGCATTTACCATATAGCCTAGTTGTAAAATAAATACTTACCAGTGAAACCCATCCTAGCACCTTGTAAAGACTGTTCTTCCAAACCAACAGAATCTAGAATAAAAAAATAAAAAATAAAAGCAAATAAGTCTTTATAAACAAAACACAGAGATAGCAGTTCCATATTGTTCCTAGTGATATTTGCTCGCTTCAACGAGCAAATAATGTTTATCACCATTTCCTTTAAACCATATACGGTTTAAACCGTACGGTAAAAAAGTCCACACACATAGTAGTTCCATATCAATCCTGGCGAGATTTGCTCTCTTGAATGAGCAAATACTGTTTATTACCATTTCCTTTAAACCGTACGGTTTGGTACAATTTGGTACCATCAGTTGGTATATATTTATCATCATTTCCTTTAAACCATACGGTTTAAACCGCACGGTGAAAAAGCCTACACACAGAGCAGTTCCATATCAATCCTGGCGAGTTTTGCTCTCTTGAACAAGCAAATAATGTTTATTACCATTTCCTATAAACCGTACGGTTTGGTACGGTTTGGAACCATCAGTTTGTGCTAGAGCTGATGCTGCCTCAAGCTGTCAGTGTCGAGATGTTTTTTAAAATTGCTCAACCAATGACAGATCTAAGAGAATATTTCACATTTCATAACAAAAGAATTGCTGGAAGTAAAGAAGGAAATACCAAATATAGATCTGTCAATTTTCGATACCGACGAAAACGACGTTTCTTGGTTCATTGCAGATTAATGTAGCCATCGCATCTTACCTTTGAAGTCTATATAAACCAGGTCAATGGCCTGCATACCAAATGCTTTGGCCGTGGCCACCACTTTTTGTCTTGCGTAAAGTAATTCGTGGGCATCGGCTGTCCGTGTTGCTCCTGTGGCAAAACAAAACAAGGTATCAATTTTGGGGGGGGGGTGTCTTCTTTTTCTTTTAGTAGGGTACACCTGGTGAAAAGTATTCCCAACTGTTATTACAATGGCCATATTATAAAAACACAGCAACATTGACTCTTTGAGAATTCACTCACTTTTGGGGAATTATTTGGAATTATTATCAGAAGAAGGGCTGACAAATTAAAAATTGTGGTTTTACTTTGGCCAGATTCTAGAAAACCAGAGTATGAAAATTGATTTATGTTGTGCATGTTTTAATATCATTATCACCAACAAGCTCTTTCTCCATTCACTCACCTTAATTACCCACACAATCTGCATAGACCCTGCACAACATGTATAGTAATAAAAGAAGCATTAATAATTATAATAGTATAATAATAATCAGCAGTTATTTCTACGACGCCAAAAGTGACCACAAATGTGGGAGAAACCCGCAAATGCTTATGGATTACAACTTTAATACATGTCAGGTGGCTTCCAATTCAACATTTTAACTCACATCTGGAATCTTTTCAATTTTTGGAAAGTCATTTCAGATGGGAAAACCGTAGATTGCTCATGGATGAAAAACCCTCCTTACTTCGATCCGGCCGGGTATCGAACCCGGAACCTCCCAATTGCTAAGCCTCAAGTTCATACTGTAGCTTCAAATGCCACGGCCTGTATCCAATCGGCCACAGCACCGGTATATCACTATTGCAGGTATCCCTGACAACATAGTTTCTAATGGATCTTATACACTAACAGCTATATTCCAAATACAGACTCACTCACTCCTCTCAAACAAACTAGAAATAATTCAAAGAGACTCTTCCATTTCTTCCCACAGACAGTTTAATAAACAGCTCCTATTGTCAACACTTTTAAAAGGAAAGTTACAACTTTTCTGTTATCAAGAACATTTTTTGGATTCCCATACGCTACTGAACATTGCTCGACTTTGGGTACTAGGTGTTATTATCAATGTTTTTCTCGATTGACTGATTGATTTGACTACATGGAATCTTACCAATGCTGGCACAGAAGTCGTCCGACCCAAATACCACTCCTTCAAAGACCAAAGTCGCATCAGACGCCCTCTGACATTCTTCCAATATATCTGGGAGACGAAGCAGTCCTATCGCAGTTTCTGTGAAGATGACGACTCGGAGCGGTGCTTGAGAACTTCTCTTGCTCAGTTGGGACTTAACTGTCTTTACAAACTGCAGATAAGAAGAAAGCAAAAAAAAATATTTCTGATTAACTATCCCTCCCAGACATCTGTTTCATCTAACACTGTGTTACATTTTTTTGGGAAATGAATTGATATCTCATTAATCATCCACCTAGATCTACCTCCCACCGTGATAAATACTGTAGCTTTCCCTCTTTTATATTGTTGACTGCTGTGGTGTGCACAGAGTCTTCCATACATGTAGAAGAAGACATACCCACTGTACTTCCTCTGTGGATTCTACTTTGGGTAACATGACAGTACTCGGGAGCCTTTCCGCTTTGAAAATCTCCATCAGATCTTCATCTGCCAGCCCACTAGAAACAGAATTAACTCGTACTGCAAGATCCCTCACACCCGGACAAGACAACCTGTCCAGCATAGAACGTATAGTATTACGGGCATCGACCTGTAGAGTGTGCCAAAGCAAAGAACAAAAAAAAGAAAAGAAAAAAGAAAATAGTTCTGTTCGGATGGTCATGATATAAATATTACCTTCCAGTTCTTGTTCATGTTATTAAAAAGTACTAAATATTGGTCTACTTAACATATACAGTATAGTGTATGAAAATGCTTGCACTGAGCAAGGAAGAAGGGTACTAATTTAGAATCCGTACCATTCCTAACCCCTAACCCTACTTCCTAACCCTAATTCCTAACCCCTACTTTCTAACCCTATTCCCTACTTCCTAACCCTAATTCCTAACCACTAACCCTACTTCCTAACCCTAATTCCTAGCCCCTAGTAAGCTTTCCCATTCATATGGTACGGATTCTAAAGTTAGGCCGGAAGAAGCGATTACTGTCTTACACATCTGCCAGAAAGACAAAACAAAGCACTCTATCATTAAGCACATAGTTCTTAAAGATTTTCTGAAGTACGCTGCAGTGGCTCTACAAACTACCAGGTCTTTATTTTATTAGCATTTTATATAAAGTATCCTTCTTAATGTTAACATAATATCATGACAGCAGAATTGGCATTCTTTCTATATCATATGGCACCATATCATATATCATTAGAAGTATTAATATTTGGAACTTATATACACCACATATTGCATTTGGTACTAATTTAGAATCCGTACCATCCGATATCCGACAGGCTAAAAGAGGGCGCTCTTTTGATGGGGTGAGCGTTTTTAAATGGGGCTTGGATATTTTTGGGGGA
>JAIPMN010003747.1:0-19790 GCA_020650975.1 Apostichopus californicus | reverse complement strand
TATTAGCTGGAATCAACTATTTATATTTCTAATTTATGGAAAAGAATTTTTGGATATTTTGACCATTTCTTTGGATGTATTGTATACAAATCTCGAAAGTACAATCTGCACTTTGACTGACACTTTTGACTAAACCCATCGGTAGTAGCGCAATAACTGTCACAATTTTGGCTGTCACTACTATGGACATGTTTAATACCACAAATCTTTGACACAAATGCTGAAGTCTGAGAAGTCTGACTTTCGCTTGAATGGTTTCAATTGTACAGTTGGTCACATGATACTCTGATGCCAGAAGAATTATGACAAAAAATGTGCGCTTTTTCCCCTTCTCGTCCGAAACGCTCGTTCTGTAACATTTTTTTTTTTTATGATTACAAACTCACAGAATGGAAGACTGAATCAGGCAAAGCTCCTCTCTGCCACATTATATCCATCTCACTCTCAAATTGACCTGGATTAGATGCCTGTAGTGAGGTTAAAGAAAAAGGAAAAAGTAAACATGAATGAGTGAAATAACAACAATCTAATTGGTTCACCGTCATGAGTATAATACCCTGAGCTGTTGCTGGTTGGGTATTTATTCAAATGGCTTCTTGCTCTGTGTGAAGAATTGATGTGAGGAGAAAATACAGTAATAGAGCCTGCATTATTCCCAGGTCTCTTATTATTATTATTATTTTCCAGGTCCCTTAATATCCATCCCTGTATCATGCAATAAGCCTTTGGGTCACACTGTTACTGTCTCACTGTTACCATACTTTTATTTTGGTTATGACATATTTTATTAATTAATTTTGTTTTTTATTCAATTTTCACTAGAATGTTATAGTTGAGAGACTGTTAAATGCTCTTAAAAGCTCACAGAGTTTTTGCAAATCATTTTAAACAGGGGGCCAAAAAATTCCATACAAAAACAACATGTTCATAGTGTGGTAAGTCACACATGTTAATATATTCATGAACTTGTGCACACGAAAATGAGGAAGGATTATCTATTGAACTGATGTGGCAACATATACAGAAAGGTACCAGGCATCAGTTATCATGTTGACAAAGCATCAACCATTTAATTCACTGGTAAGGATTTTACAGTATAGAATTGCTATTCCAATTCCTAATGCAAATCCCTTTAAGGATTTGTTATCATAGACTGAGCACCTACCTTTTATTTTTTTGGTAGGGGTTGAGGGCACTCTTCTTGATACATTGGGGGGGGGGGGGGAGGGCCCACGTGATGAAAATTCCCAGTGACAATTTTTATTCCAAATTCCACCCCTGCTGATTTATTATGAAACAGTCAGAATATACTAACACAAGAACCAAAATGAAAATCCTCTGCTTAATTACGATCCAACTCCCCCAGTCTACACCAAAGGCGGAAGGCAGCGTTGCTAGTTATATTCAATTGGGTTAAAAGAGAAAGAAAGTGATTCCGGTTCGACTTTCTTACCCGTACGATGATCCTTTCCGAGACGTTGGACACTATCGGGAAGTTACCGCTGTCCGTCTGGGCGTGTATCCCCACCACCAGCATGAAGTACCTCTGGTCCGGGTTGGGTTTCCCTTTCTTCCTCATGTTGTTCGAGGTCGTCTCACTGAAGTGAAGTCTTCCGACTGTGGCTTTGGTGATCTCGTTGGCTCTCATATCCACCCTGAATGGCCCCCAAAAAAGGAAGTCGAGAATAAAAAAATTAACCAAATGAAATCAAATATAAAAGACAATTTAAATTTAAAAAAAAAGACAATTTTATATAAAAAAGACAATTTTAAGAATTAAAATCCAAACAGTTTTTGTCAAATCATGCACTATAATGGAAGTTATAGCTTATTTTGTGACAACAACTTCAGGAAGGGCAAACTGCTTGATGCATCCAGTGGAATGAAGAGCAAGGTTGGGCCTCGGGAACAGCTATATGCCACTGGAACCATTTTTGAAGCTTTCACTTTTTCCTTATATAGGTATATTGCAAGAAAGATAATACATTATTCTTTATCCCACAGATATCTTGGACCCCATGACTGTTGCCCACCTTATACCCCCAACAACCCCCCCCCATCCCCACCCCCATCTAATAAAGCCAGCCTGGTTGTGTTACTACAGTATTATCTGCAATAAGGAAGTTGCATACTTTAGCCAATCACAAGAGACAATCTATCCTCAGTCAATTTTTAACATCATTCCATCGCAGTTTCTGATTGGCTAATGTTGCTAGTCTGTGACAACCTTTTGGAAAATCCTCCAATCTTTTGCAATCACTGCCCTTTTTCGACATTGTTGCAGTTTATACACAGCGAGTCAGCGAGATATGAAATTATTATTCAGTTACTATACTGCTAGATACTCCGTACTGACACTCATATTCTAGCATAGTCACTGGTACTCATACTTTGGCCTTGTGGATTTGTACTAGTACTCTGGGCATTTTTAATAGTAGTATAGGGCCAAATGCAAAAATTCATACTCGGAACTCATGCTCAGAGCATTGTACTCATACTAATACAAAGGGAAGTACTACTTGTACTTGTAACTCATGCTTACAGCATTATACTCATACTTTTACAAAGGGAAGTACTACTTGTACTCATAACTCATGCTTAGAGCAGTGCACTCATACCAATACAAAGGGAAGTACTACTTGTTCTCATAACTCATGCTTACAGCATTATACTCATACTTTTACAAAGGGAAGTACTACTTGTACTTCTCACACATGCTTACAGCATTATACTCATACTTTTACAAAGGGAAGTTCTACTTGTAATTGTAACTCATGCTTAGAGCATTGCACTCATACTTTTACAAAGGGAAGTACTACTTGTAATTGTAACTCTTGCTCACAGCATTATACTCATACTTTTACAAAGGGAAGTACTACTTGTACTCAAAACTCATGCTTAGAGCATTGTACTCATACTAATACAAAGGGAAGTACTACTTGTACTTGTAACTCATGCTTACAGCATTATACTCATACTTTTACAAAGGAAAGTACTACCTTGTACTCATGCTTAGAGCATTGTACTCAAACCAATAAAAAGGGAAGTGCTACTTGTACTCATAACTCATGCTTAGAGCATTGCACTCATACCAATACAAAGGGAAATACTACTTGTAATTGTAACTCATGTTTACAGTGCTCATACTTTTACAAAGGGAAGTACTACTTGTACTCATAACTCATGCTGGCATACTTGTAGTACAAGTCTGTTATACAGTGAAACAATAATTACCATTTATCCTAAAAAGGCCACAAAGTTTCAAAAAGTTAGAGCAGCACATTTTAACCAACTTTGTTTTGACAGGAGTTTGAATTTCTTTTCCCACGGAATTCATAATTTTACGACAATCGTAGAGTCCACCAGAATTCATGACACAATATGATGAGTAAGTAGGGCAGCCTTCGTCGAGTTTTGGGAAGTACTATCAATTCATCCTTGCTTCCCCTCATGTTAGTCCCATTAATAATTTGACACAGCCCCCATTCAAATTTTATCAAATATTTCAGCGGGATAAAATTTTCCACAAGCATAATTAACATCTGAATTAGAAGTATTGTAACCGTGACCTGGTATTATAACAATACTCAGAAAGTTCCACAGAAAAATGACAAATTATGTCATTGACTGTGTTAGCAAGAAAATGAAGGAAATTGCTTGACCTACATGGAACTGACATTTCGAGACAGTCCTAAGGCAATATTGTTACAATAATATCACACCGTGTCAAATGACAGGCCTGGCCTCTGGCGTGGTCTCTTCCACATGATAACAAAACTACGATCAAGGTACTAATAAACAGACCTAGAAAAACAGGAATAGGTTCTGACACGTTTGGTTTGCATTGCTTGCTGTATTAACAAAATTCCATTTATATCCAACAAACTTTGAGGTTTGTGGATTTAAACCCGTCGAATGGAAGGATGGGTCGCAATGAAAACATTTGATCGTGTACATGATGATGATATTTCATGTGTAAATATTGGATGAGCAAATCTCCATTGGTTAAGCAATTTCTAAGTCCACTGTGTCGGGCAAGTGTAACCAAGTTGACCATCCACAAGAACAGTGTCAGAGTATGTACTGTGTACAGTGTTAAGGCACTTTGTCAAAAGCGTGGAAAGTGAGGGGGGGGGGGATGCATGTGACGTAATATTTTACGCTGCGCAGTTCCACACAGATAGGCAATTGCACAATTACACAATATTCATTGCTGGTCTGTGAAATAATCTCTATCGTTTGATATTGAATTCAGCCTTACTGAAGGGGATTTTACAGCTGTTGCAGCTTTTCTATTACCAACGCAGACCTAATGACAAAGACCTAATGACAAAGACAAAGACCAGAGGACAAAGCTGACCTAAGGACAAAGACTTAGAGGACAAAGCAGACCTAAGGACAAAGACCAAAGGACAAAGCAGACCGAAGGACAAAGAAGACCTAAGGACAAAGACCGAAGGACAATGCAGATCTAAGGACAAAAGGAGACCTAAGGACAAAGCAGACCTAAGGACAAAGACAAAGACCGAAGGACAAATCAGACCTAAAGACCGAAGGACAAAGCAGACCGAAGGACAAAGCAGACCCAAGGACAAAGCAGACCAAAGGACAAAGACTGAAGGACAAAGCAGACCTAAGGACAAAAGGAGACCTAAGGACAAAGCAGACCTAAGGACAAAGGAGTACCAGGTAGTTCAGCTATTCCTCTCCCAGTTGCACCGTCAAGCTATCTCCATACCAACCCCCCTCCCCCCTCCCCCTCTCCCCTCCCCACCTCTTTCCACCTCACCCTTCAAAATCACCGCTGCTATGATTTTCTAACGGGGGTTTTTATCTCTCACCTGACGGGCTGGAATTCCTTCTTACTCCTATCGGCCTGTGACTGTTCGATACGGATGTTAGAGTTGATGGCTTCCACCTTGATTCCTCTCAGGAAGAGTTGGAAGGATTTCACGGGGGCAGTAGCTCCGCTATCTGTCTTCACAAAGGCTGGCGTGGCAGTGACACCTATATGTACAGTAACCTAAAGATGATGGACAAAATGAAAAGGGGAAAAAAACAAACCCAAAATGAAAGCTGCTGTCTTTTATAATCAAACAAAAGCAGAGGAATTTACTTTGGCTCTCATTTTTCTGTCAATGGTTTGCTCATCTTCATATTACTGTGAAAGGTACATGGGGCTTTCAAGTCACTTAATCCAATATTTTATTTTAAGTTAATCAACGTCATAAAAAATATGGTATAAGGAGGCTAACTCTATCGATAGTCTCTACTGAAATTTAATCAACCTACCTTATCACAAATAAGGTTTAGGCAGGCTACTTTATTGTCAGTCATGACTGAAATTTAATCAACCTCATCACAAATAAGGTTTAGGCAGGCTACTCAATTGTCAGTCACTTACTGAAATTTCATCAACCTCATAACAAGTAAGGTTTAGGCAGGCTACTCTATTGTCAGTCTTAACTGAAATTTAGTCAACCTCAACACAAATAAGGTTTAGGCAGGCTTCTTTATTGTCAGTCATTACTGAAATTTAATCAACCTCATCACAAATAAGGTTTAGGCAGGGTACTCTATTGTCAGTCTCTACTGAAATTTAATCAACCTCATCACAAATAAGGTATAGGCAGGCTACTATATTGTCAGTCTCAACTGAAATTTAATCAACCTCATAACAAATAAGGTATAGGCAGGCTACACTATTGTCAGTCTCTACTGAAATTTAATCAACCTCATCACAAATAAGGTTTAGGCAGGCTACTTTATTGTCAGTCATTACTGAAATTTAATCAACCTCATCACAAATAAGGTTTAGGCAGGCTAATCTCATTGTCAGTTTCTTACTGAAATTTCACTTTGCAAAAGGTGCAGTTAATATAACAAAACACCTTTACCTCATATTTGTAGATTTTGTAGTCAATCTGTTTTATCGCTTTACTCTTCACCAGTGCTTTTAATCGTTTTTCGATCTCATATTCCTGTATATGTATTTACTGTTTTATGTATTTACTGTTTTATGCCATTGTATATTCTAGATTGTTTGTAAAGCGCACAGATGCATCGCGCGTAGTGTGCTATATAAGATTTTATTTACATTAGATTACATATAGCCTAGATGGAACAAACATTAATGCCCAAATATGTAAGATATATCCAAGATTGTGGCTGTCTATTGGCTAGCTTTTACATACCAGATTTTTCTCAGTTTAAGAGGTAAGCTAAATAGATGGGGCTATACATAAATAGATAGCAACCATGCATGCCGACAAACTGAGTAAAAAAATTAACTGCTAGCATTTTTAGCATATGTTCTATTTCAAATCACTATTTATTATCATTTATTATAATCACTATAGTTTTGGGCAAAACTTTTAAAATAGTATTAAAAAACAGCAATTTATCACAGCTTCTTCTACCAGCAGAGATAAAAAACTGAGTTTTTTACTCTGTGGTGTAAATCGGGGCTCACAGAGAGTGTACACTGTTTAAAATATAGTTGCAATGTTCAACTCCAACACACAGTTAGGTTTGAAAATACAAGAGGACCTGTGAATTTTTTCACTTTCGATTAGTGGAAGACCTCACCACAATTGACATAGAGTTGTGTACATAGTAACTAGTGAGAATTACTGAAATAGACTCAAATGCACCATTACCGCATACAACTGTGTGTTAATGTCCTTCTTACTTGTACATGACAACTCAAGACTGCCCTACGTGGTTCTTTCAGCGAAAACTTTCTGAACTACATTTGAGACATTTATTGACAAAGTTTTAGCAAATATCTGCCATCTAAGACCTACAGCTAGAAATACGCTTGATCTCAAACCGGCAAAAAGATGCGATTACTGACCTGAAAGTGGTTTTTCTTTTGGCACACAAAGGCATCGTCTGGAACGGCAAAGTTGAAACCTTTGTCCGCTTCCACTCTGAATGTTGGCAGAGGTCTTTTTGAGGGGTAGAAGGAGAAAGAGGAAATCAACGATAAATTGAGTGAGTGGGTAAGTATGTACAGTAAAAGCAGTTGTTTGTAAGGAATCACGTCTCCAGTCCCAAAGTTTTAAAAAGAAATTATGATTTGACTGTCAGAGTCAGTTAACGAGCAAGGACTTGACTCTGCCATAAAGTGAAGTTGAATCGTTACTTTATCGGTTTACAAGCAAACTTTCCATCCTCAACAAATACACTTGAAAGAGACCATTCATCATTTGTGTGTGGTGATTATGTCACAGCAGAAAAGCCTTGAGGACGTTGTATGATACCCTTCAAAATGGGACAACAGCACTTAATGTCTTAATCTATACCAAAATACTCTTTACAGTGTATGTTCGTGGTCTGACATTCATTTGCATATTAAAATCCAGGCTGAAGCTGTGATTATAATTAACTGTTGAGGATAATTCAATTAGAGTAATATACAAAGAGAGAAACTTTATTTATTACACTAGTGACTTCAACGACTCTGGTGGAAATTGGGTTAATATGAAAGACTATCAGCTGATTTAAAGTCGTCAAAAGCTGATTGGTTATAAAAGTAACGACTAATCACTATTACATAAAAATTCAGCACAGAGTGGGTCGATATAGTAACACTGGCATTCAAGTGGGAGTGGGTGTAAAACTAATCTCGTGGGCCACATTGAAACTTTGTACCAATCTGCCGCCCTCACCACTTAGGGACGTACATACATGCTCTCATAGCAGACATGGAAATATTGCATTAAACGAAATGGAAATATTACATGAAATGAAACTTCTAAATGGACAGTGTCCATGTATTAAAAGTTGAGAAGTCTATGACTGGAGTAGGTTCTTATATGCAACCCTCCCTCCCCAAAGCATTTTATGTTGTTCCAAAGGTCAAAGGTCAGTGAACGACATTGTGTCAGTTCCATTTAGGGTTGAAGAACAAACTTGCCCAGATATAAGAAGGTCCTGTTTCCGCCAAATTAATAGGGCTTTGAAAACTTTCCATTGAGCTGCAGAAATTTGGCACGGGGGGGGGAAACACTTGCGGGCTGAACTTGCCCGTTACAGCATCAAAGCAGACTGGTATAACCTAAAGAAATGTCTCCAACATTTTACAAACAATTGATCAAACTTTCCTTTATAGCAAAAACGGTCACTGACATGCATGAGAGTCAACCGGATCGAATTACTGGTAAAAATCCTGACAAGGATACCAATAGTCCATAAATAAAAACTAAATATTGACACATTTTGCATCTCATTTTTTTTCCTACAGGACATGCCAGATGATTTGTGACACATCTTCAACTGATACTACTGCTTACGTGGAAACAAGAGCTCACAAGAAGAGCTATATTTATGGCCAGCTGGTTATATCGGCTTTACTAACCTGACCGAAAGTTTACTCACTCAATATAATGATCAATTGGGAAGATGAGAATTGTAAAACCTCCTGAGGTTTCAACAAAAGAAATATTATTCATTGAGTAGTCCGTGATTCCGGACGATTCAGAATTTTTTAATGGAAATATTGAGTTTTCTAACTACAATATGGCAACACAGTCCTGTTACGAATGGAGACTTACAACTCCAGAGAATTCACATCGATCAGATCGTATCCCTTCAATGGAGAAAAACATTCCAAAGGAACACACTGTCCAATCGGCCTTCATTGGCACATTGAATCTTTGCTTTGCTATCACTTAGATTATTAAGTGGTTTGGATATTTAATTATGACTAGCTTACCTGTCTCCCCACAACCTAAGCACTCTCGTTCTACTCCTGCTTAGAACGAACTGGTAACCTTTTAAAACTTGCGCCCTCTATGTCCGAACCTCTCCGGTCAACAAGAGTGCTAAGGTTGTGGGGAGACAGGTAAGCTATGGGGGAAATACATTTTTCAAACCTTTGCGGTCGTTCCCTATCATTCACCAAAACTTGCAAAACATACAGAAGGATGACAGACAGACAGATATACAGACAGATATTCAGACAGATATATAGACAGAAATACAGACAGATATACAGATAGACAGACAGATATACAGACAGACAGATATACAGACAGACAGATATACAGACAGACATACAGATAGACAGATATACAGACAGATATACAGACAGATATACAGACAAACAGATAATTACTAGTATTTGATAAACTTCTCCATCAAAGACAATATCACCACACAAATCCTGTAGGTAGAAATGATTTTGCTCGTTGGTGTAGATGGTTTTTCTCTACAGAAAGTCAGATGTGGCCGTTATCTGCCACCGAACTACTTACAATTCTTTGTAACCTCTGTCGTAGAGTTTGTGCCATTTCGACTGCTCATATGGCTGCCATTTTAAAGATTGGTAGACGGTATTTGTATACGCCATCCCATCACCAGAAGGTTGGTCAAATTGTTCGTTAGGAACTGGAGAAATGAATGAACAAAATAGGACACACGTAAAAAAAAAAATGTTACATTGTGTCCGTAAAAGTCAACTCATGATGAATATTTATGAGGGTTCTCATTGTGGGAGCATTGTGCAACTATTTTGACACATTGTCAGTCAAAATTTATTCTAAATCCTGTACTGCTATAATGTCATTCCTATGCCAGTGTTGTAACCATATGACTGTCAGGGGACCGATATAGTTATCTGTGTTTGTCCAAATTGAAAAGGATTATATATATCATGCTTCCACAAAACCGTCATGTACACTGTTGCCTACTAGATGTCTACCATTTTTGATTCGTGTAGCATAAAAACATTTGGAACGACTCAAAGACCTTTAGAAAATTGGGACATTTCTTGTACTTTCCTCATCTCGACAAGTTGACATCTTAATAACATGCCATATATTGGCAAACGCCACAAATATAAAATTTAAGCATCTTTGCAAACAAATGCAGAAGAAGGTAGGATACATTCTTTTTCACTTCTGCCTTGTCACAAAGAGAGCTCTGATAAAAAGTCCACATTTTTGTGGGTGATGTTTAACAGAGGTAACTTTTGAGGCACTTCAGGGTTTGAAAAGTTACTTCCGGGTTTGGCATTTCTGGAAATCGTATTGTTTGTTCTTACTTATCATTAATTAGGGTTAATACATTATATTTTTTTCAGTAGTTACTGGATATTTCAGACATCAAAGAAAGTTAGAAAAGTCTTAAAAAAAAAGCAAAGAAAAAAAAAGGTCAAAAAACAAAAAAACAAACAAAAAATATTATTTTTCATTTATTTCAACCAAACGGGGCCCTTAGAGCAGTGACTGACTGACTAACCTTGATGGCCCATGGAGCTGAATGAAGGCCCATTGTTGGAGCAAGGTTCAGGGTCCATACGTTCCTGTTTGATGTTGATACCCATGTTGTTCAGCATCACCTGATTCACTGTACTCTCTGGAGTTATTGAATGTTTTCGCTTTTTACTCTGATGGCTAGTGAAACTGTCGACCGAAAAAGAAAAAGATAGGACATACAGAAAGATAGACAGATAGACTTTCGATCCATAGCTGTAACTTATATCGAGTACTGCCTAGAAAGATCATTTCCAACTTGAAGACCTGTGGTAAATTATGCAGAGGAATGGATGCTACCGCTAATCACACTGGTCTAAGTTAGAAGTCGTGTTGGCCCTAGACTGTCGATTAGCTTTGTACTGCTGCTACGAGTACCGTGACCGAGCTTCTGAGCAAAATGTTACGTTTCGATGACTAGAGATTTCACTTACTGTAATGAAGAGTAATTTGAAAATAAACGATAAATTGTCATGAAACTGTTCTGCTCTGTTTGGGACAAAATTTCGGACTAACATGTGCTTGTTGTTTTTAAATTTTAGCAGTTTTACCATACCTTTGGAGTGTTAGCTTAGTGGTTAACGCCTGTGCCTTTCAATCATAAGGTTCCCGGTTCGAGTCACTCCCAGATTAATGTATGTCGTCCAGTTACAGAGTTGTTGACAATTAACAATTCAGAATCATTGATGTTAAATATGAATGTAAGAGACTGACTACGGTCAGCTTGCGGCTTTGATAAGCCAATGAGGCTTCTTCGCGAGTTCCTGCTTGCAGGAGGATCTAATATACATACATACATACACACATACATACATACCTGGGGTTCCTTTGAAAGTTGTCTAGCACATTAGGATCTGTCGACGATGATGTCGGTACGTACTGTGGTAACGTGATGCCGGGTTCCATCCCAGTGTGCGGTGACAGCTGCATGGCGATACCTTGGGGAACCCCTCCTGAGACGGACATGATGCCCGTTGGTTGTTGATTTGTTAAATGTATGCCTCCCGAGTTGAAAGCGGGCACTGCCCCTAAGAGGTTGCCATGAGGAATGATGTTGTTGGTTACTGAGGATGGCGGTGGCAGGCCATCCGTCAGAGAACGATGATAGCCTGGCGGAGCCATGTTACTCCCATCTCTACTCTCTGGGGACAAGGCCTCAGATCCTGAATCTGGGGGTGAATCTGGAAGCCGTGGGCTGTGGATGGAACAGAGAGGACCGTATGTTTAATCGATACACAATTACAATGTAAATTTAGGACGAAGTACTGTATTATAATTAATCTGCATTAATCCAGAAAATTAGTAATTATTATAATTATTTCAGAGTGGTACAGTATATCTGAACAAGGAACTTTAGTAGTAACATACAATAGCGGTTGGCCTATGAAATGGGTGCTTTCTGGACTTACATGGTTTGGATATATTTCAATGTTCAACAAATGTACCTGTTTCCTCAACATCAGTGTATTCTCCGTGTACTACTGTGTAAAGATTAACCTGACCAGTGGAAAAACATTTACTTCCATGGATACAGACACAAGTGTTAATAACTGTGTGCAGTGTATTATAGACATTACCTTGACAGTCTAAATAAAATTCAAGTTAAAAAGGGAAAAGCTGCTGAGGTAATTTCTTGAAACCTGAAACCAATACAAAAGTAAAACCATACTGAAAAAGAAAGACAACTCTTGTAAGCTGGTTGTTCTCCATCCTGGATAAAAACCGCTTAATCCTGCAAGAGGTTTGCTCGTTGTGAGAAAATACTAAGTTAAATTTGATGACAACATTTCCTCCCAAACCCCCCCCCCCCCAAAAAAAAGGTCTCATTTTATTGATTATCAAAACGAGACAGAAATTACTGTGCTAAACTGTATCATCGAGGCTCATCAGCCAATCCACTCGGACATTCAGCAAAATTTAAATTTAGCTTCATAACCAGTCAGTTCTGTCGCCAATGAAAAAATTATGCAACAATCATACAATCATGCAACCATACAATCTGACAGGTCATCATCTTTATCAAATCACTTAAATAGACACTGGTACAGTATAGACATGATAAAACTCAGCTCTGGGTGCAACAGCAATGTCGAATATCCAAATACAAGGTGGGTGGATGCAGTACTACATGAATGCAAGAGTCAGTGGGGAACAAGGTTAAAAACTGCCTATAAATACTGTAATGCAATACCTTATGAAAGATGCACAATTGTATAGAGGTCGAGATTATCAAGTGAAGTAAATCCGCCATTCATCAATATTCATCAGTATTCATCAGTATTCATCAATATTCATCAGTATCATCAATATTCATCAATATTCATCAGTACTCATCGATATTCATCAGTACCATCAATATTCCTCAATATTCATCTATGTTCATCAATGATATATATACCTGTGGCATACAGTACTAGTTAAAGCAGGGTTTTGCTTTATACAGGTTGTCTCGTGGTCTCTGATTTTTCGTAATTTTTTAAAAAGCCTTTCAGGAGTGATTAATGAAGTAATTCTAATATTACTGCTAGGCAAGTGACTGAACAAGTGACTGAGCAAGTGTGTTGCCAGCACATGAACATGCAAATTACCATGTAAACATGTACCACCCAGTTGGGACAATGTTTTCTATACTGCACTAGCATGTTCTGCTTCAGAGCACTTGTATTGTCAGTACAAGCAGTTTGAATATCATGTTTCTATAATATCAAGGTTAGGAACTGTTTGTACTGTCAATACCAGTGCTTTGAGAGCATGATATTGGAGTACAGTTTAGAGAGATTAGCATTAGGAAACTGTCCCAACTGGCTGCATGTACACAGTTGCCAGTACATGAATGCATTACCCACATACATGTACAGTACACAGCTGCCAGTACATGAATATGCATTACCTACGTACATGTACACAGTTGCCAGTACATTGACTAGTTGGAGATCTACAGTATTTTCTTTCGCATTAACAGCTTGCTAAAATTCAGTCCAACTGAGGATCTTGGTTGTTTATCTTTGCACCTGGTGTATTTAGACAGTTTACATCATCATGGAATGCCAGTTTAACATACTGTAAAATACAAGTACAGTAGGTGACATTTTCAGCATCAAAGGGCAAATATGTGCAATCTACATACAATAACATTAAAGCAGTCTGTACCACTGAGCAAATCGATGTTTTCATACATGTACATTTTATTTTGTCCACACAATTCCATTTTATTAAGGTTGTACTGTAGACCGAGCAATTTTGGGATTTATGACAGTAAGGTACTAAACTCTCCTCAAAATGGGCATGCATTCGCCTTTTTACTGGAACCTATTAAAATAATGTACGATGGTAAATTCAGGAACAAATTTCTGCAGTATTAATATTGTAGTAGCATTCACCTGCTGGCCCGGCTCAAGTCTAAACCCACTTCCTTCTTGGGTCACAGGGCAAAGTCCTAAAAGTGCTAAATATACTGCTTGTACAGAATGGGTAGATTGCAGGGATAACTGGTCAATGGTCAAGGAAGACTGGTCAACAGCGCGAGGTCAGTGTCAAAGGTTACTGCAGGTCACTCTAAACACGATAGAGCGGTTGTTGCGAGGAGACAGGTAAGTGAAGAAGTGAAGTACATGTAAATCCAGGCACTTGGAAAGAAAATATGCACTGTACAATCTGTCAACTTGAATGGGACAATATATATTAATCCACAAATTTTTCAACTTTATTCACAGGAAAACAAAACAAAATTATAGTCGAAACAAGTTTGCCTTGACACTAAAGCTATATCTATAGTGCATTTTTTCCCCTCAAAATTTAACATGTGAAATACAATATTTAATTTTTATTTATTGCTTCCATACTGTATCAGTATGGTAGATTTGCAGCGAGAAGGCGAAGTTCATGGCACATGGCACAGTCAGTATGTCAGCTATAATTGTAATACCAGGTTTTATAGACTAGGTCAACAGGAGGGCATAGTAATATCATTAGATCATTAAGTCAAACCATCCCTCCATTTACAGTACTACCAAATCTATGGAATTGGCCCTAACTTGTTTCAGAGCCTCCTACAGGTACATTCCACTTCTGGAACAAGTGGAAGAGGGAGGACTCACTGGGTGTGTTAAAACATCCGGCTACTGAGGAATAACTTAAAAATCCTGTGGTATCTCCTGGGAGAGGCCATCCATGGGTGAATAAGAAGGGGACACTTGGATTACTTTCATTCTATGTGCTTTCAAGTTCATGACATCACTTGAAGAATGCTATTTCAGTTTATCAATAAAATCAGTTTTGCTGACATGGTTGGTATTTTTACCAGGAGATAAATTCTACTTTCAACTTTTATCAGATCTGTCATGATGGTATAGTAGGATAGTTACTACATGTATCATAAAGGTGGGGGGAAGGGGGGAGTAACAAACCCAACCAGTTCATCTTTGGGCTCAAATAACTTGATATGTATCTGAGATCTTCATCCAATCGAAAAACCTACGATGTTGGCAACTTTGGATGGTCGAATGAGAAGGGAGGGCATCGACTGGGGGAGCCGGTCATAGAGGGCGCACAGTGTTAAAGAGGTTACCAGTTCATTCTAGGCACGGTAGAATAGAGTGCTAAGGTTGTGAAGGGACAGGTTGCGAAGAGCGAAGTAAATCTGAGATCTTTGTGAAGGTCAACTCTCCCAAACAGATGAAGAAATGTTGTTCCCTTTCGGGAGATATATATACAGTATACTGTTCTGTACAGTACTTACAGAAGAATCCTAGAGTTTAAAAGTTGTGTCTGGGAGCTTTCATTTTGTGTATAGATCAGTGATCAACGTCATTGTGTTTATTTCTGTTCATAATGTTTTTTCAACTTCCTCAAGCAACATCACTCATATTAGTATTTATTGAATAAAGCAGTTTTTTACAATATTATCTTGAAAAAAAGGTATATAATCAAATTGTTTGCGATGACATCCTGTATTAATTAGTATGCTTTCAATTAATCACCAAAATCATTAAAATATCACGAGTCAACTGTCCAGTTGATCAGGAGCAAATAACGCAGATAATTTCTGCACAAAATTTGAATCGTAACTTTATCTGCCGATATCTCAAAATGGTCGAAATATTAAAAATGATATCGTTATCGTATATATAGTTGATTCCTTTGGAAACGCTGTATTTGTAAATAACAGAATATGGACCTTGATCGCAAGCTGTCATTGCAGACTATATGTTTTGAGCCCACATATCCACTTTTTCATGGAAAAGCCCAGATATATTTTCACAAAATGAATCTTGTTTATATAATAAGGAAGTCATTAACGAATCTGACGCAATTTAAATCAACATTTCACTTCTTCACCAAGCACTGTACATATATTTCTCATACGGTACTATTTGTACTTTCAGTACATAACACAAAATTTCAAAGCATTTTTCTTTTCTTTTATTGTTATTGTAACATAACTATCGCTGATTCATATCAAACTTGATCTACAATCAGGCAGCTGTTGCATCGTGGGTACAGTATTTAGTGTCATAAACTGCCTTTTATTTATTTTTATTAATTAATTTTTAATTATTGTCATCTTTAATGAGGGTAGTCCTGCTCAGTGCAGAAGCACTGCTTACTAGAGGAGCCCTCAAACTGTAGAACTTCATGTGAAAATTGACTCTTAAATTCATGAGCTAGATTATCAAACATTCCATATTTACTAACCATTGTAAATTACTGTACACAATACATTATACTATGTAAATGAAATGCTATATAAACTCATACCTTACTGTTGGTGCAAGTACAGTGAGCTATATATAGTCACGGCCAAGATGATCCGTTAACTTTTGGACACAATATTTACCATAATATTAGAGTACAATTGTCTGCGGCTAAGGTAGTCAGATGACATCGCACATATATGTCCTGCACAGCTTGGTACTAATATTATTATACACCTTGTGACACATCTACTTAGTCAATAAAGATTGGAAAAAAAAAAACAAGACCTCATGGGTAACTGAACTTTAAGCTTTACTTTAAATTTTATTGACAGTGTTCAATATACAGGGCTCGACATTAATCATGCCTGCATGAACTACTATACAGTATGTCAGGTGATGATCTGGGGATTACTGAACCACACATCTATATATATACAGTACAGTATATACAGTACTGTTTATCCTGTGTACAGAGGCAATCGCACACCTTCTGTACATACAGCAGTATGAGGTTTTATTATATCAACTCAGGTTAGACTACAGGGATATTTATGACTTTGAGCATACAGTAGTACTATGTAGTACTATGTAGTATGTGAACTTTGCCATTGCTTGATAATCCCCAAAACTTACTGGCTTGGGGATTTACGAACAACCGTACTTACTGTACCTGTCTCCATTCTACTTATCCACTTAATCTACCTAGCCTAAAACAGTTGGTAACATTTTAGCCTGCACCCCCACAGAACACCTTTAACCCCCCCCCCCCTTCCAAATCTACCATCCTCAAGGCTTACAACTATTTTTCTAGTATTTTTCTAGTATTTTCTAGTATTTTTCTAGTGTTTCTAGTATTTTTCTAGAAAAATACTATAAAATACTATTTTTTAGTATTTTTATAGACTTGTGATTTACATCCATTGGAATCTTCTTGGTTTAATAGTTTATGGTGAAGTTTCTGAAGGCAGCTAGGACATGTATTCAAGATAACATCACCTGCATCAAAGCACTGATTTATAAGTATCATGTTAAAGTTTGCAGATTTTTGGACATGAAGTTTTTCACTAGATTCCTGTTATGCCTGCCTATTTTTTTGTACAGTTACCAGTTGTGCAAACTCTTAGTAGTTATTTATATACTTGTAGACAGGGTAAGAGAAGCGTGAAGTAAATAGCTTGATAAAGCTTGATCTACAACAACATGTCCCTAAAATACAGTACCTACTATAATTATTTCCATCAAAAGGACACCTGAGCTTAAAAGCCACACACTCATAACGTGAGTAAACAAGTTCCCTCTAGAGAGAAAGAGAGAGCTGAGGTTGTGAGTAGACAGGTAAGCAAGGGGTGCTGCAAATTCCCAGCTTAATATGCGGGGAGGGGGAGGGCCCGAGGGAGGGGAAAACCGTACCAAACTGAGAGCTGCATTTTTGGATGGCACAGAATGTGGCGGGTACATACTGTACAAGCTGGTGACTAATGCATGTCATGTGACTGGTCAGGTTCAACTTGGGCAAAGCCTCCTGACGCTTATTAGTTTTCACCGTTTCCAAAAACGTTCCAGGCCAGCATTTTAGCTGCAAATCAGCAATACAATTTTGGAGGAAGCCTGTAACTAAATATTAGAGTCAATATACAGTAAGAAATCAAAGAGTATTATGGATCTTAATTTCTGCCTATTTTCTTTTTGGACATGGGCAAATTTTCATTTAGGGGAGGGAGCAATAAACATTTTGGGGGCACGTTGCCCTCCCCCCTATACCATACCCAACCCCTCCATTAAAAACACCCTTGTCTGCATGCCTCAACGTAGCATACACATGTACTGTATTTAGTTAGCATGTACAGATGATGTATGTACAGTTGGTGCACATACATGTGTGTACTGTACCACACAAAGTTACATTCAGGGATTCAATGGACTGGTCAGTACTTTTTAACTATTTTCCAAATTTTAACACAACACTGCACAACTTACCTTATTTCCTCCTCCTCCTAAAAATCTTTCACATGACATACAAAGAAACAAGAAACCCAGATTATGAGTATTTTTTATTGTAGACTTGTTGTCACACTCTAAATATCAACGGATACAAGAAAACTGTTAGAAAACTGAAGGAAACGAATCCAAACAATCTCAAATTACATGAATTCCACAAGTATTACTTTCCAAAAGGATGTGAAAGTATGGAAGCCTTAGGATCCTTAACTTCCTGTTCATATCTAATTACTGCAGTCAGGAAATCATGATCCTGACATACTGCTTGGCTGTTGTTTGTCAAGTGTGCAATTCATGATATGTACAGTACTCAACTCATACTTCATATGAACTGTACATGTACAGGTTAACAACCTTGGGCAAGGTGCCAGGAGGGTAGGAAGCTTCAAAAAAGTGTGGGGGGGGGGGGAGGGGCACAACATCAGAGGGGCACTTTCTCATTCCACAACCACCACTCGTTATGCTATAAACCAATACACACCGGCCATATCACTTAAATATGATGTGTTAGTATGCTACTGTATCAATACTATTATGCTGCATGTGAATAATTAAAATAAAATATTAAAATTAACAAAGGCTTAAGACATCCAAAACAGTTCTTCATCAAAGGGGCACATTTTATTTGCCAGTAGGGCACATTTGCTATTTTGGAAAAAAGTGGGGGGCATGTGCCCCCATGCTCCTACCCCCCTGGCAGGTACAATAGAATGGGGTGTAGACCATGACGAGATAATTGGGTAATAGAGAAGAGTGAATTATAGTACTGTACAATTCACACATTAACTATAAGTGTGTAAATTGGTATTCCAACAGAATTGTATTCGGTGCATGTCCAAATTCCAAATTGTCCAAAATGTCCAAATTCCAGCCAGAGCAGAGGCAACATATTGTTGAGCTTCATGAATCGTAGCTTTGGAAGTTAAAAGGGTAGTGACTCTGCAGAAGATGGTCTTTAGGGGTGCAGTGCAATAATTTTACCAGTGGTTTACATACTCTATGAAGATCAGAGTGCATATGGAGGCAGGTACAGGTAAGTCAGCCCGGATGCTGTGAACATCTACAGTAGGCTATGAGGCAGCAACGTACTGTTTAATAATAAGGTGCATACCTACTGATGGGTATTTCTATAAACCTGGGGTCCAAAAGGGTTTCCACACACTATGCACAAATACTATCCAATCACTTGCAAATTACCACATCAATATCCTGATGTCTAGTTGCATTTCATAGTTTACTGTATAGTGAATAAAATAAAATATAAAAAAAGTTTAAATCTCTTGTAATTTTTTTCATTAAGTGCAAGTTTCCCTTCGTGTCCCCCACAATTTTTAGTACCAACTGTGACATTTAAACATGTTAACATTGGTAACATTACCCACTGTTCATTTTGTCTCAAGTTCATTGCAGACTTTACTAGAAGTGAATACATGAATAAGAGTTAATATAATAAGTTGACAAAGTTTCAGTATTATTTTCGACCCCACTCGTTTATGCAGAGTATTGTACATTTCTCACTACGGAAGGTGTGCGCTTGGATCAATTTCAAGGAAAGTGAGAAAAAATAAAAATACACAAGTCAAAATCCTATATGAAAGACAAACTCAAAACAAGACTAAAGAGATGATTTTTGACTTTCGGAGGAAGAAGCCAGATATGCAACCACTATGTATCGGAGGAGACATCGTCGAGCAGGTGTCAAGTTTTAGATTTCTTGGTACTCATATAATTACCGATAATATCACGTGGTCTGTAAACTGTACGGAAATCTTGAAGAAAGCTAGGCAACGTCTCTATTTTTTGCGGAAGTTGAGATCGTATGGTTTCAATCATTGTA